>CM068376.1:43982098-44183661 GCA_034769895.1 Magicicada septendecula
AAACAAGAGACTGAAAAAGAAACGTTTTCAAGATACGTTAAAAAGCGTGGCTCTCATTCTGCTACCGACAGCACAAAGAGACATTATTATATATGCCACAGGTCCGGGCAATTTGTGTCTGAAAGTAAAGTAGTCGGCACTTAAAATTACAGGGAAGTAACAAAATCAATGCTGTCTGTCCCGCAAGCATTCGCGTCACTGAAACTGAAGATGGTACCTGCAAGATTACTTATGTGTCAACTCGTGTAGGTCATCTAAATGACTTAAGCCATTTAGGTCTCACAGACTGCGAAAGAAAAAGTCTAGCTGTGGATATTGCAAATCAAATACCACTTCAAACAATACTTAATAAAATACGCGATTCCGTGACAGGCTGTAAATTAGAAAGAATTCATTTAATAACGAAGCAAGACCTGTACAACATCGAGCACGCATATAATTTATGCTCGAAGTCGGTGAGACATCAAGAAGATGGTACAAGTGTTGAAGCGTGGGTCAACGAGGTCAATTCCAGTGATCAGCCTTGTGTATTATTTTATAAGCCTCAAGGAGTCGTCACAGAAACTAGCCAAACTTTAAAAAAAGACGATTTTGTATTAATTATAATGAACAGTGCACAGAGTGAAATACTGAATAAATATGGCAGTGATTGTATATGCATTGACGGCACGCAGGTTTGAACAGTTACGGTTTTGAACTAATAACCCTACTTGTTTTGGACGACATGAGACAGGGATTTCCTTGTGCTTTTCTTATATCAAATCAAACTGACAAAAAAGTCCTTTCTTTGTTTTTTCAGTATATCAAGGCAGAAGTAGGCGAAGTTTTACCGAAAGTGTTTATGTCCGATTTGGCTGAATCCTTCTATAATGCGTGGATATCAACAATGCAAGCTCCGGCAATGAAACTGTACTGCATTTGGCACGTTGACAGGGCTTGGAGAAGGAATATTAGTTCCAAAGTAAAAGGCAAAGAGAAGCAGGGTGACGTTTATAGAATAGTCATGGCACTAATGCAGGAGAGAGACTCTTCTGCATTCGAAAGAATCCTGCCTGAAGCAATTAGGCGACTACTTGATGATCCAGACACTTCTGAATTCGGCACTTATTTTGTTCAAACGTATTCAAAAAATATTCAATCTTGGGCCTACTGTCATCGACTTCAAGGAGGTCTGAACACCAACATGCATATCGAAAGAATGCACCATACAATTAAATATGTATATTTACACGGCAAAAATGTAAAACGTTTGGACAAAGCGATAATTGTTCTAATGTCTTTCGTCCGCGATAAGTTGTTTGATAGACTTATTGTCTTAAGCAAAGGCAAATTAATTACAAAGTTGAAAGACATTTGAAAAAGACATAAGTCCGTCACAGAAATCGACACTAACCTAATTATCAGACAGGCAGAGGGTGGAAAGTACCATCGTCTTCTGGTGTGAAAGATGTGTACTTAGTACATGAAAATGATGTGCAGTGCAAATGCAATTTGATCTGTGTAGACTGTGATGTGTGTATACATAAATATTCATGCACGTGTGTAGATTCATGTATTAAGTGGAATATGTGTAAACATATTTATGCTGTCTGCAGGATCAACAAAGCAGGGCGTAGTTTGGAGTCGAATGTTAATAGTAACGAAGACGATAGTGACGATCAATTGTTTGTGCATACGGAGAACGAAATTGATACGACGGAAAAACAAGAAATTTTATCGCAAGTCAGCAGAAGAGAAAGTTTTTTGACATCCATGGACACTCAAAAGAAGCACTCAAAGGCGATTTAATTGAATTAGTTAACAGTATAACCACATTAGAAGAACTGGAAGTGATTGAACGACAAACCGCTACTTTAAAAGCTACATTAAGTGCAATTCGCTCTCGCGTTGCAGTTCAAGATATCCCCAGCTGTTCGACTTCTCAGAAAAGAAATATCGTGCCACAGAGGAGACTTCATTCCACCAAAAAAAGGAAATTAATACACGGTACTGTTATGGTAAAGCCCAATGAAACCGACGTACAGAACACTGCTCTCTCGCTGCTGCAAAAAAATGATTGTTATAAAGTTAGAGATTTTTAATAATTTTTAAGTTTGATAGTTGAAGGGTCATTTATACGTTATTCATGAAATTATTAAATATTCAGCGCGTGTGTATTTGATGTGCATGTAGGACTATGTATTTAATAGTGTA
Source organism: Magicicada septendecula (assembly GCA_034769895.1). Taxonomy (NCBI): domain Eukaryota; kingdom Metazoa; phylum Arthropoda; class Insecta; order Hemiptera; family Cicadidae; genus Magicicada; species Magicicada septendecula. The sequence goes on from CM068376.1 coordinate 43,984,292, forward strand.
GTTTTTTGTAAATAATTATCGAGTGTTTTCGTTCCAATGATTGTCGCGCGAATGTGAACAATTACGATTCATCCTGGATCAGCTGCTTACGAAGTGTGTAAAGTCTTACGTAACCGGAGCATATCAGCTGCGAGTTTAACTGTCAAACGAGGTAACCATTTTTAAATAATACAAACATAAATATAAATTCAGTTGTATGCGTCATAGTTTGGCGCGAAGGAAGTTCCGTAAAAATCGTGTTGCTCAATGAATGTTCGTTATCAGTATGTGTCAGGTTGCCAGCTGACAACGCAGTCAACCTGTACGAATATTTATGGAAAGACGCGAACATAAACGAAGCAGTCGGTACCCGTCAGTGGCTAAGGTTTAGTGAGGTAAACAACAGGTGTCATCACATATTATACACACACGTTAAATCTCAGTAGAAGTAGTCAAGGGGCCCCCTGCAGCTACACGCACGCACGTATTTGTCTGCGTATACTTTTTTAAATTATGTATTTACTCTTTATAGATACATATTATGTATAGTATTCACGTAAGTGAACGGCTTAATACAAAACACAAGACAGTTTATTTGATTATTTAGAGTTTAACATAACCAGTTTTAAAACCATAAACCGCATTCATTTATTTGGAGTCCGGTGAAAAAAAAACTTGGGTGTGGGACCCTAGTCTCGTTGTGGCTCTGTAACCTAGCGATAAGCTTATTGACAAGATAATAAAACAACCTTCACGGGGTTAGCCGTCTAAGTAAATAATAGACCTGTAATAACATTAGGCCCACTATACATGTTTCTCTACGTTGTTGTTTTCCGTTTACTTAAAGAGTTAATTTTTTATTTCTACTGTAAAGAACGTTTATACCCTACAAATCTACATAAAATCCCAATTAAAAATACTCCACAATGTATTACGGCGGTGGAGCCCCCTTGAGCTCAGCGCCCGGTCCATTGTCACTCCGTCCCACCAATCCGCAGCCCCAGTCAGGGGCGGATTTACGCACAGGCAGCTAGGCACTTGCCTGGGGCGGCAAATTTTGGGGAGCGGCAAAATTTGAGTTAAGAAATGATATTTTTAGATTCAAACAAATTTACAAGTATAAAAGCCAGTTGAATTAAGCACACACGAATATAAAAATTATCTTCACTTAATTTGTAACTATAACGCAGTTATCGTTTTTCACCCAAAAGTAATACGGGCGAATGTTTATGTTTTCAACCGTTGAAATATTTGGCGTTGATCATCCGAGAGATTTTAGATGTTGGCAATCCAGATCAAAGTGAGAAATGTAGATCTGTCAATGTAATACCGAATTGTAGGTTGGTTCCAGAAACCGAGGCAAGCTAATATTTAAGGAATCGAGGCATTCTAGTGATACCGACAATAACTGTGATAGCAGTGAAGGTGAAGATACTGTTCACACAGTTCAGCCAGAGAGGTCCGTTGTGGAGGAACCTTCATTTTTGAAGAACGAAGAGCCCAGTTCACGTCAAAAATCATGATGAAATGTCATCAAATCAGGTAGGGAAGGTCTTAGATTCTGATCCTGTTAATTGGCAAATGAACGAGAGCACACGCGATTATGTAGCAAAGTTTAGATTTAAACAGAACACTAGTGCGGACTGTAAAACCAAAGAGGGAATATAATGATCCCCCCCCAACAGAGATTTGTGGGAGGGGGGAAATTTATACTGCCTACGGGCGGCAAAATGTTAAATCCGCCCCTGGCCCCAGTAGCGTAATTTTTTAACCAGGCCCTCCTGCAAGTTTATGCCATTGCCCCCTTTTGAATCTTGACATAAGGCCCTGAGGCCCTCCCAGCCCTTCGGGCCATCCAGCCCTGAATGCTGCAATGACATTCAAACTAAAATGACAATAGCCTACTACTCGTCGCTACTCGTCAATCAGTTGCCGCGCGGCGCGTCTCTACAGTAACCTCCTTCGCTTTCCTCCGTTAGTAAATACTAAATAGGCTGTATATAAACAAGGCTGAGAAGTGATCACTTCCAATCTGACCAAAATAAATCCTGAAGATTATTCTGAAGTAATTAAATTGTCCACTTTCAGCGAAGAGTGAGCCGGCTCTTACTCAACAAATCCAAATAAATTTTCCAGTTTTTTAAAGGTGGTGATTTTTATCTCTTCGGCTAAAATTACCGCTGTGGGTTAAACGAAGATTCAGTTGCCACCGACATCATAGGTCTGAAAGCCAACAGAACTGCGATATTAGGTAAGAAGAAGTCATGCATTCAACAACAACAAACTCACTCACTGAATGGAGAACCAGAGGAGGTCAGGTAGCTGTGATTAGTTTCAATTCAGGTGTGCTCTATTTGCATTACAAACATACTGCACCCACTGTACAGGTATTCTCGATTGGTTCTCGACATTATTAGGGCCTCCTCCCTCGTTTGTCTATTGTCGTCTGCGTTATTTTCCATAACCATTTGTACTCTATGGATTACAAAGATAAAACGCCGCTAATTTCCCCACCTGTAGAAGGACACTGTAAAGACAAGAACCAAAGAACTCTCATAATCTAGGACGGAGTCAAAACAAAGATATTAAAAGGTGTAACACAAGGATGTGGATTATCTCCGTTATTGTTTAACTTGTATGTGGAGCTATAAAACCATCCGTTTTGCAAATGACATTGCTCTTTTAGGAAACAGTAAGAAAGATCTACAGAATGCACTTCAACAAATGAACAAGAACCTAAGAGATAAATAAACACTAAGCAAGGAAACAACAAAAGACATGAAATATTCCATAAATGGAAAAGAAAAGACTGAGATATTTCTGGACGGTGAGAAGCTAGTGCACGTTGGGGGAGCTGCATTCCATTAGACAGGAAATCCATTAGGGACCTAAAAAGTAGAATTGCACAAGCAATACGATCATTTTTAAAGAAAATATTTCTCTTCTGACGCCCAGAAACCAGGAGAAAATTCATAAAAAGTCTCATTTGGAACATATGCACATCTGGACCCTGAGGAAATTGAGAATAACTGCCTTGAAGCTTTCGAGATGCGATGTTTGAGGAGGACCTTAAGAAAACCGTCATTAATGATCAGGCGGATGAAAGAAGGACACTCTTTTAAGTATGGTTGGTCACCTACCACCCCAAATGAGGCTGTCAAATATTTTGCATAGTGAGAGCGGAAGGCCTGGACAGGGGTAGGGCCTATCCCTGGATAAAATTAAAGGACTCGCCATAAAGTTGTGTATATCCAGGTGTACGCTATTCTTCGTCTTCATTTGCAATAAAAGGATTCACACGTTCTTATCCAAAGTTTTTATCCACAGGTTCTTAGGATGAGACGAAAATTGCTTATAACAATTGCGAATAGGTTCGTATTATTGTCCTCTACATTATGAACGAATTTATTCTGTAAAACTTGCCTTGCTTGTGGTATCCGTCCTTCTAATGGTGAGTGGTGATATTGTGTCTTCAGAAGAGGAAATTATAATTGTGAATTTTGTGAAAATTACGCGTTGTCCCAAAATTACACCCCCCGTCCCAAAGTTACCCCGATTTACGGTATATTATTATCAGTAAAGAAACAGTTCAGCCTAAAACACGATGATATTGTTACGACGGTCTACTTGATCGTCGTAGGCAGTGGCGAAGTTACATGGAGGCAATTGAGGCAATGCCTACCCTAAAAAATTCTGTAGAATAAAAATTATAAATACGTATGAACTACGTAACGTAAAGATTATACATCGTTACTGTGACTGCAGAATTTATTAAGCCGAAACGTGCTTTACTGAGCGACCGCTAGATGATGACAGGTGAGATTCGGCATAGCTCGTTTAAAGAGAATGAGGCAACGCGAACTTGCCTCAGCGTTTTTTGTATACATCGTATGTAAGCAATGTGCTGGATTGATAGGGAAGTGCGGGGGAGGGGGGATTGTCCCGCGCTGTGTACACATAGAGCGTTGAGGCATGTGTCACTTCTGTGGTGCAACAGTTAAGTTAAAGCGCGCTGTGTTGTTTATAAGTGTGTTTATTTTATGCGGTTATTAAAAGTGTGCCTGTTATTCCGCTGAACTAACAGACTATCAAGATTGTTATTTGAATTATTTGAAACAATAAACATACATAGGCCTACATAGAAACTAATCAAGTTTAAAAATTTGGAAGTTCACCAGTTGTATTATTGTGTATGACTAATACAAGGATTATTCAATAGAAACACGTTTAGAGCTGTAAAGTATTTTTTATTCAACGATTTTAAAAGAAGACTCCATTATCATTAAGGCATGAGTCCCACTGTTGTACTAATCTGTAGATTCCCTGCTAGTAAATTCTTACGGCTGTTTGCAGAACAATTCGCTAACAGTAAACTCTACCTCAGCGTCCGATTTGAACCACCGTCCTTTCAGCGATTCATTAAAATAAATTTAAGGTAAGATTTTTGCCTACCCATTCATTACTATTAGCTTCGCCACTGGTCGTAGGTACAGTGGAAAACAAAATACAAGACACCAATTAAGTCACTAATCACCAGCTTTAATTTTCTCAGTTAAACAGTTCGTAATTAACAACACTGTCTCTTACAAAAAATCAAATAAAAAATTGTTCACACGCAATACAATGTCAACTAATATTAAAACACAATTGTATTACAATATACCGCCCGATTATAAAACACAGCACTTCACTAATATCCACTTGAACGCACACAGTAATATCGCCCAATAATGACTGGAAGCGCACTGTAAATGTATCGTAACTATAACTGAAACTAAGGCCGCTGACGCCTTGTATTTATACAAAAGTCTGGGTTCACAGACCAGAATATTCCAAAATGCGCGTTAGCGCCAGTGTGTACGATGTAATTAATCGCGGCCCTGACACAGTCCGCGCGGCTGGCGGCTTCCAGAAAAGACTCGCGAATGCATTATATGTACTTCCAGAAAAGTCTTCCACAAGCATAACATTCCGGACCCCACGGGAACGTTCGATAAACACGTAGATTGTTCTGTGATGTCGTAACACTGCTCCCTCCTTAAGCCTGTTCGTCCGGAACTGGCAAACCGTCTCTGAAGCCATACTTAGCTAGGCGGTCTAGGTGGACAACCTTGAACTTTCGCTGTCCTTCCTGTTGAATCCGATAAACAACATCGTTGATTCTTTTTTCCACAGTGTAGAGTCCTTCCCAGTTAGACTGAAGCTTAGGTGAGCGACCACGACGGCGCTTTGGGTTGAACAACCAGACCTGATCTCCTTCTTGAAAACCCACACTATTGCTGCGAATGTCATACCGAGTTTTCATTTTATCACTAGTTATCTTCAGCCGTCCTCTTACCAAGCGATTCATTTCTCGCAGTTGGTTTTCTAATTGCGAGGAATAGTTCTGTGGCTCTTGGGACTGAGTCTCAGGTGAGCCGAACATTAAGTCCTCAGGAAGACGAATCTCCCGGCCAAACACCAATTTTGCTGGAGTCATGCCGGTTGTGTCGTATACTGATGATCTATACGCCACGAGGAATAGTGGTATACGTTGGTCCCAGTCTGTTTGGTTCTCGTCAACAACCTTCGAAAGATGCTGCTCAAGTGTCTTATTGAATCTCTCAACCATCCCGTCCGACTGAGGATCCAGAGGCATTGTCCTGGTCATTCGAATTCCGAGTAGACGGTACAATTCTTTAAACACTCCTGATTCGAAATTTCTCCCTTGATCCGTATGAATTTCCATAGGGGCTCCATTGCGGCAACAGAAGTTGTGAACTAACTGATTTGCCACAGTGGTTACCTCCTGATTTGGAATTGCGTAGGTTTCCACCCACTTAGTAAAGTAGTCACCTGCAACCATGATGTACCGGTTTCCATCGTCAGTAACTGGGAATGGTCCAGCAATGTCTATGGTAATTCTCTCGAAAGGAAGTCCAACGTTATACTGTCTCATTTTTCCCCTGCTTCTCGTTTGTGAGCCCTTGCTTGCAGCACATATTTTACACGTCCCAACCCATTCCTCTACGTCGTAGCGAAGATGAAGCCAATAGAATCACTTCTGTATTTTGTCAAGGGTTTTGTTAACGCCAAGATGGCCTCCAGATGTTCCATCATGCATCTCCTTCAAATCAGAACTGCACTTTACTTCGGGGAACTATCAACTGCATGGCCACGTCTCGTCCATCTGCACTTTCCCAAGCCCTTTTCAGCAATCCGCTTTCTAAGGTAAGAGATTCCCATTGTGCCCAGTAGCCCTTCAGCACTTCGGGAACCATGGCAGATATCTTGCCAATCCGGGCGGCGACCTTCCTCTTTTGCCTTTTGCTGTCAAGATCGGTCCAATATCTTCATCAGTCATCTGTTCTTGTCGACAGTCTTGTGTCGTCCAGCCGTCTGCCAGGAAATCTACAGTGATGGCTTGAACATGTTCGCTTGAGTTTTGTTCTTCCTTTCTGTGGCAATGTCGGCAGTCTTCCGGGTACGGTCTTCGTGATAAACCATCTGCATTACCATACAGGCGCCCCCATCGATGTTGTACCTTGAAGTTGTACTCTTGCAGACGTTTGAGCCACCTTGCCAACTGTCCTTCCGGATTTTTAAATCTCAAGAGCCATGCAAGCGCGGCATGGTCGGTACGTAGTGAAAATCTCTTCCATAAAGGTATTTATGGAAGCGCTCCAACGCTCGGACGATTGCCAACAACTCTCTCCTTGTAACGCAATAATTTCTTTCCGGTTTAGAAAGTGTCTTGCTGTAATACGCTATTACTCGTTCTTCACCGTTTTGCACTTGAGACAAGACTGCTCCTAGACCAGTATTGCTTGCGTCTGTGTCCACAATGTACTTCCCTTCGGAAGCTGGGAAAGCGAGAATTACCTGCGAACATAATGCAATTTTCAAAGTCCTAAATTCTTGATTACACTCTCTCGACCACTGGATGTTTCGTTTACTTTCCGTTAGCTCATGTAGTGGTTTAGCAATAGTAGCGAAGTCTTTCACAAAACGTCTGTAATATGAGCATAACCCCAGGAAACTCAGAAATTCGTGTTTACTCTTCGGAACTGGCCAGTCTCTTACGGTGTCTACTTTATTAGGATCCATGCTAACACCCGCTGCCGAAAACAGATGGCCCAGATACTGTACTTCCTTCTGGAATAGAGAACACTTTTTCCGGCTCAGCTTCAGTTGGGCACCGTGAATTCTAGTTAGAACCTCCTTAAGGTTTTCCAAATGGTTTTTGAAAATCTTCCCGATGACTATGACATCGTCTAAATAAACAAGGCAAGTTTTCCATGTCAGGCCTCGGAGTACCAGGTCGATCAATCTTTCAAATGTTGCCGGTGCATTACAGAGTCCAAATGGCATGACGTTAAATTGGACTAAGCCACTTGGTGTCGTGAAAGCGGTCTTTTCCTTGTCTTCTTGGTGAAGACCCACTTGCCAATATCCACTCTTCAGGTCTATGTGGAAAACCACTGTGCTTCCGAACAACGTGTCCAGTGTATCCTCAACGCGGGATAATGGATAGCAGTCTTTCTTTGTAACGTCATTTAATCTCCGGTAGTCTACGTAGAAACGCGATTCACCATGCTTCTTCGCTACCAGCACTACAGGAAAAAACCAAGCACTTGACGAAGACTCGATTACTCCCTCTGTCAACATGTCCTGTACTAACCGAGACATTTCCTCTTGCTTAGATAATGGAGGCCTTCGAGGAGGTTGGCGTATCGGTGTTGTGTCCCCGGTATTGATGCGATGTTGTACAAGAAAGCTTCTTCCCAATGACTGTCCCCGAACTGCAAAAGAATCTTTGAATTCATGTAAAAACCGTCTGAGTTCTTTTACCTCACCACTTGAAAGGTCGTTAGAAGATCTGTTCAATAATTCCTGCAGTTCCTCTGGTAATTTGAAATTATCCGAAGCACTGGATCTTCGTTACGTCATTCCGGCTACCCAGGTCACAGGAGTCAATTTGCCTAGGAGCGTATTGCTTTGTAAAGTGACAGCTTGATCCAGAATATTCGCCACTCTAATAGGTACATTTCCGGTTTCATCAGGTTTTACTAAACTTCTGGCAATTAGTATGCCCGGCGTGCTGACTACCAGGGTTTCGAATATAGAGCACTGGTTGCCCCTAGTATCTACCTCGGTTCTAACAATGATGATCTTTTCGGAGTTTGGCGGAAGAGTTACGGCCACTTGGTTTATCACGTTCATCGATTTTTCTGATGTAGTCAGTGTAGAGAGCAATACCTCTTCTCCTCCGAGTCTCAAGACATTTTTTTTTTTAAGTTGACTATAAATCCATATGCGTTCATAACGTCCACACCAAGAATTGCTTCATCCACAGTGTCTGCAACAAGCACTTGATGATCAAACTCAAGTCGACCAAGGCGTAGGTGTATCTCCACTTTTCCATACACTTTTACAGGCCGTCCAGTAGCTGTTTCCAAGCTGCAAGAGCACCAGATTGTCTTGAGATCTTTCACCACGTCGGGGCGCAAAATAGAAGCTGTTGCACTTGTGTCAACTGTAACGAAGATTGGCTTTTCTTGAACAAATCCGCTAACTACCAAGCTCCCGCTGTTATTCTGAAGTGTAGAAATTGCGTATTGTCTAGGGGCTTCGTTCCTCCAGTTAGTCAGCAGTTGTACCGACTACTGCTGGTTTCCCTGCTGCTGAATTCTAACCCGACAATCTCGTTGTAGATGTCCAGGTCTCCCACATCTATAACATTTCGGTCTTCCATCCTTTCTTATTTTATTCTGTGGCGCCGACCGTCGAGTCTCTGTTCCTTGTTCTTCTTCCTCATCGTCTGTGCCGTCGCGATCTTTTAGCGCGCACTTTATGACTTGTCCAACCAGACGCTGATTTGGCGGCCTCAAATTGCAAAGCATGTACCAGGGTGTCCACACTATTCTGGTGTCTTGCCATTCGTAACACTTGCTGTAGTTCGTTATCTCGGACACCGGCAGTAAATGACTGCATCACAAAACTCGTTGGAAAATCTTCTGGCGCTTCAGGATAGCCCAGTCTAATTAGTCTGTCGATACTTGCTTCAAACTCTTGAAGGCTCTCCCCGGCATGCTGTCGCCTTGCTCTCAACTGAGTGCAGTACACATCTCGCAAATGTTTATCACTATACCGTAATTCTAGAGCTTTTATCAACTCGGCATAGATGTTCTGGCTGTCAGGTGGCACTTTCTGTAGTAATTCTGCCGCGGGTCCTTTTAATGAGAGAACGAGTGAAACAGCCTTGTCTTTCCCTGTCCAATTATTTGCGCATGCAGCAGCTTCAAATTGGCGGAGGTGCGTTGCCCAGTGACTGCTTCCGTCAAAGTTTGGAGCTTTGACATGAACAGTCCCTACTGCAGGCAAAGTGACTTTCTCTATTAACTTATTTTCTGTGTCTTTTTCTGTCTTTATCATTGGTACAGTCTGTTCACAATGTTGTTTTGGTTATATCTTCAGGCTCTGCACAACTACATTTTTAATTTGTTCTCTTATGTTTCTACTAGTAATTTTATACAAACCACTATGTTGTCTTTGGTATTGACGAGCGCTTTCGGCAGTCAAGCCATCTTCAGGTCATTTACCAACAGAGAAATATGAAACCGTTCACTTCTTATATACCGTTTTACCGGACCTACCCCGCCCCCTAACGAAGTAACGTCTTACTTAGCTCCACCCATAGTGGGTTGTCTTACATTACCAATTTTGTAGCCGTTACAATTTACGTTTAACTTACTCTTTTTTGTTGTCTAATAAGCTGCTAAATATTACTTCATTTTCAAATGTGGTTTTTATATTCATTAGTCGTTTTTCATCTTTATTTCTTATTTTTAATATTTCCACTTCTTCCTTTAATTTCCTTTCTCTTTCTTTACTCATCACTTTTATTATCTTATAATTTACGACTAGGTCTATGAATTTATGTCCTTCTTCTATAAAATGCCTAGCGTATAATGAATTCGTCGTTAACTCTCCTTCACCCCTCCTATGTTCTTTAAATCTCTGGCAAAATTGACGACCCGTTTCGCCCAGATACACTTTTTCACATTCCCCACAACTCGTATACTCCACTTTTCTTCAATATGTCTTCTTCTTCAAAATTCGTAGTTTTTATTATATCAAACACGGTTTTCGATTTTTTAACCGCTACCTCTATATTATATTTTCTAAAACATTTTTGTATCTTTCTTGTGTATAACCTATATAAGATATGGATCCCTTATACTCCTTCTTTTCTTTACTACTCTCATTTTTTGTTTCTTCTCTTCGTTTTATATTATTAAATATTTTATCTACTACATTCGCATTATACTTGTTTTTTACAATTATTTTTATTCTTTCTATTTCTTTCTTTCTGTTTTCCTCATCTCCTATACAACTGTTTATTCTATGACAGAAATTATTTATCGCTGTCATTTTATACTGTATTGGATGGTATGAATCATTTGGTATTATAACATCCGTATATGTGCTTTTCCTATAAATGTCAAATTTTATTTTATTTTATTTTGTTATTCTTATGTTTAAATCTAGGAAATTATTTCCTTGTTTCCTACTTCCATTTTAAATTTTATACTCTCTTCTAATTTGTTAACCTCTTCAAAAAATACCTTTAATTCTTCATCATCGCCCTCCCATATTAACAACATATCGTCTACATACCTCTTAATTTCGTCTTTATTTTTCACTGTTGACATTATTTTATTTTCAAAGTAATTCATGTAAATTTCTGCCATTATCGGTGACATTGATGAACCCATTGGAAGTCCCTTCTTCTGAATATAAAACTTATTATTAAACCTAAAGTAATTTTGCTTCAAACACTCTTGTATTACTTTTATTAATTCTTCTTTCTTTTCGTATCCTTTCAATTTGTTCTTTTCAATTAGTTTTAACGTTTTTTCAACCGGTATGTTTGTAAACATATCTACTACATCAAGCGATATTAACCTTGAACTTTCTTTTACTTGTACTTCTTCTCTTATGCTTGCCATTTAGTTTTCTAATGCAGATATTTTATTTGACACAGATTCTTCTATGACAGATATTCTTGTAGACATTTATTCTTCTATGACATATATTTTTGTAGACATCGATTCTTCAACAATCGAGACAGATTTTTCTACTTCAGCTATTTTTAATGTTATTGATTCTTGTACCTCCGATATTTTAGTAACTTGCTTATTAAGCTCACCTCGTAGGAGTCCCAATTCTGCGGTACTGTGGGTACTGTGTTCTTGCAACTGTTTTTGCTCCTGTATTAATGCTTTGATGTCTTTTGTTTCTTGCTTACGTTTTTCGTCCTGTCATTTTTCTGCTTCTTCTCTTTCTTGTCTTCGTTCTTCTTTTCGTCTTCTTTCTGCTTCTTCCGCCTCTTGTCTGCGTCTTTCCTCTGCTTCCAACAGGAGGGTTTTCTGTCTCTCTTCTGCTTTCTCTGCATCCTATCGTCGTCGTTCCTTTGTCTGCAACAACAGCGCCTAGAAATTTTCCATCATCTGACTGGCATCCATTGTTTTCCGATTAATTACGAATTACACTCGTCTTGTACAAAGTGTCCACTGTTTCCACTGTTAACCGTTCTATCCCAGTTCTGACACCACTGTTACGACGGTCTACTTGATCGTCGTAGGTACAGTGGAAAACAAAATACAAGACACCAATTAAGTCACTAATCACCAGCTTTAATTTTCACAGTTAAACAGTTCGTAATTAACAACACTGTCTCTTACAACAAATCAAATAAAAAATTGTTCACACGCAATAAAATGTCAACTAATATTAAAACACAATTGGATTACAATATACCGCCCGATTATAAAACACAGCACTTCACTAATATCCACTTGAACGCACACAGTAATATCGCCCGATAATGACTGGAAGCGTACTGTAAATATATCGCAACTATAACTGAAACTAAGGCCGCTGACGCCTTGTATTTATACAACGCTCACGGACCAGAATATTCCAAAATGCGCGTTAGCGCCAGTGTGTGCGACGTAATTAATTGCGGCCTTGACACAGTCCGCGCGGCTGGCGGCTTCCATAAAAGTCTTGGGAATGCGTCGAGAGTCACGTACATCACACGCATTACATCCGGACCCCTCTGGAACGTTCGATAAACACGTAGATTGTTCTGTGATGTCGTAACAATATCAATTAGTGGACGACATTCAAGAATAGACTTAATGTGTAATTTTTAACGGATATATATAATATAAAATATATAACGGATTTATAAAATATATATATATATATTTTTTTAAATTTCTGCAAGACGATTTTGAGAGTTCACTGAATTAAATTGGCACCAACATTGCGATATCCCGAAGTATATTGTGTGCATGCAGCCTTGTGAATGAATGCCTTCTTTACATTCGTTCGCCCTATGCACCTTTCTTTCTGTTATGGCTTCCAGGTTCTCGCAATTTACTACGAGATCCGTGTGCCTCGCCCTCTGTCATAAACTACGCCGACTTCACGTATTGTGTGCCCAAACATTTTATCTTTTTTTCTCATCTACCGCCTTTCCAGGTATTTTCTCTTTTTTAAGTTTTTTCAGGCCTGATTGTTGATTTTTGTGTTATTCTTAACGTTCTACGACAGCACAGTGTAAGCGTTAATTTTCTTTTCCTCTAACGTTTTCAGCTGCCAACATTCTGATCCGTTAAGAGAAACTGTACAGTGGAATGTCGTTAACGTTAACTAATTTGTTCCCTTAAAAATAAAAAGAAGAGCGAGACTTTTAAACCGAAAACTTTGTTTTAACCTACAAACAAACAAAAATTTCTATTTTTAAGTAAATAGAAGATAAAAGTACTTAACTTTATGTTTTGTTATTCCATGTACGTATGGGCATTGTTTAGTATCAGTTTTATAATTGTACAGCTTAAATACGCGCTTTAAGCTGTTTCCACATAATCGTAGTCAGGAATGTATTGTATCGGAGTACAACACAGATGCTTCATCTGGCCTGCTTACAGTAAGTTTAGTAATTACATATAACAGTGTAGGCTACTACACTACTGCTAGCAGACTGAACATCATGAGTGATTCTACTTCTCCGAACGACTCCTCACTGTGGCATCCTTTCACACTGCTATTGTTATACCAGGTCTACTTGAATATTTGGTTTGTGTTCAAATACGTGTGTCCTAAATACAGGTAAGGACGATATAACGGAACATTCAAGTATACATGTTTTACATTTCATAAAGCGTTCAAGGACTGCGGTCACTCTCGTCAAAAGCCAGTTAGAAATTAACCCGGGAAGGCAACGATTTTTTTTTTTAATTGCAAAAATTAGCTTCAGTTTTACAATGATTGTAGGGAACAATAAAATAATACCATAGACGATAAAACGTTGTAATTTTTAAAGGTGTTTGGAAACATGATTACTTTATAAGTAGCCTAATTCTGTAAGAAGAGACTTTCGATATTAACTGACTAAACGGTCGGTAGAGCAAAGCAAAAGAGATAATTTGATGTCTATTTTATCGTTCAGTAGTTTAAACAAAATGGCATAGCGTCTCTCGATGTTAGTTCGTAATCTCTAGATTGCCAAACGAACATTTCTTCGAACAATTAATAGAGGCAAAACTTTCACAATCGATCATTATCCTACTTGAAATAGTGAATCCAGCGTATGAACTATCCGAGCCAGTTTTAATAACATTCAAATACAGACACAAAATATCGGTTAACACGAAATATGACTCAGGTGCCGATCGCTCCTTATATTTTTCAGTTACAGTGTGTACGGTTAACGTGAACGTTCTACCTACAAAATACCGGTTAACACGAAAAAGTTTTGTTAAAATAATTGTTCAGCTGACTTTTAAGTAGCTGCTTAATAAATAAATCCGTATATGCAAAACAGTGTAAGTTAAAAAATATGAAACCGATGGGAGTGCCGACGAACTTGACACGGAAATTAACAGTGAAAATTTACGAAGCCAACTAACTCGAAAGGTGAAGTATTGACCACATTGATAAATTAGAACAATTTGTTGGAAATAAAGTAGTGCAGAATTGTGAGCAAAAGTAAACGAAATATTTTAAAAAGAATTGGAACACTGTCACTATACGAACTTTAAAAGACATACTAGATTACTGTACAAGAAAACCTAAATCGTAAGACTAGTGTGCGTATGCTAAATTTTAAGAAAAATTAACCATAAACTTTCCAGTAGGATAAATAAAACGTTTACATGGAATATTCTTTATTCCTTTATTTTACTACACAATACAGTAAGTAGACCTAATCTATACAGTATGTTCATTTATCTTATTTGTTTCACTTTCTGTCCGTTTAACACAAAATTCGGTTAACACGAAAAACCCGCTGGTCCCCGACATTTCGCGTTAGACGTTTCCCACTATAGGCCTAATTATTTGTTGCGTCGTTTGCGAGTATATCTGTCAGTTCAGCCTGCGCACAACATAAACTAACCGTTTACCCAAATATTCTGTGTTGGTCTACACCGAAATGTCTTATGATCAGTAACAGTGTTTAACGTTGACTCGAAATCCTAACTAATTTCATGAACATACATTTTTTGGATAAAATAGATGTATACGCAGTTTTTTATCCGCATGACCCTCGTATGTCAACCGAATTGAGTTTTAGAAATAAAACATTGTGTTGTGAATTAAAAGTTATTTTTCATCCAAGTGGAATATAACGCAGTAAATTGTCATTGCATCGTTTGACCTTGGTTTTGGTCAATACCAACACGTGCCAGACTTAGGCTGTTTACTTTCTACGCAGTTGTCTCGGCACTTAAGCATAATAAGCACTTGAAAAGTATGGAAAATTAAAACGTGCAAATCAATCTCTTTTGATACCCTCAGATAAAAAGAAATTATATAATAAGTTTATTTATGTTTTGTATCGTATATTTTTTAATCATTTGCCTACTGATATAAAAAGTATTAAAAAGTAAGACAGTATTTCATAAACATTAAAAATCCTGGCTAATAAATAAAAACGTTTATCACCCTGCGTATCGTCAGACTTTACAAAGAATATACAGTATGTGCTGTTATTAATAGAAACAAAATTAATTTGTGTTTTCATTTTGTTTATAAGGGGTACATCTAGGTTTAGTCGTGATGCAAAAGAGTTTATGATTTTGTTGTTACTGAAAATTATCATAATTGCCAAAAATATTACCTGCGTTTTTCGCATTATTAACAATAATGGATCATTATTTGTTAATGGATCATTGATGTAAATTACGATTAAAAAGGAAAATGAACAATTCGGATTTATTATGTTGGGTTACGATCTAAGTTCTCGTATACTTATAAATGTTTAAGTGACCGCACAATGAAACTGTTGACAATAAGAGCTATGAAAGATTGCTATAAGATGATAGGAAAGATGTACAAAGTTCGACTTGTTTGGGTGTGGCAAACTTTAATGGGAATGAACATATTATTATTATATTATATAATCACAAAATGTAATCACAGTTCTTAGTTAATTAAAAATCATCTTTAATTACTTCCTTGCGTGTGATACATAAACAGCGAATGGTCAGCTACTTTACTTCAAAGTAATTATATTTCTACATTCACCGCAAAATGATAATGTGTAATATATAACTGTATAACGAATTACTTTGGGACTTGTAAACTTTTCAACTCGACTAGCAACGTTTCATCGAAATACAACTCGATGTTACGCAAATCATACAAGCGAGGAAGCAGTGAATTAGATTAAAAGTAATCATAAATAATACTATCTTCGTTACAAACTGTTTATGTTTTCCTTCTTATAACAATGCGTTGTCATAGTGTTTTTGTCAATGCATAGTGGACTGTCCCACGCACTGTTCATGTCACCTTTACCCCGTGCCCAGTTTACAGTAGCTAAAGGAAACTGCTAAACTGAGTTAGTAAGGAGATTAGACAGCCCATCAAGTAGTCTATCTAAACTGTAGGTACTCCAGCCTTTATTGCACAACTACACACTAGTATTACTGTATCATTTTATAAAATGCAGTAATTAAAAAGAGTTTTAAATGTTTGTCGAGTAAATAATTAAATTGTTGTTTTCTCGTTCTTTAACATCTTCAAAAGCAGGTTCTTTCACTAATGCAATCCGCTTTCTAACACGTGTGCACCTTTATTGTTTATTGATTTTCCTTCGCACTTACATAAAATATATTTTTGTGATACAGATTAAACCACTTCACAACGTAAACACACTTTCTAAATGGGCTACTTACTGATATAGCTAGTCATTCTGATGCTCTTAACTGGGGTCTTAGTGAGAAAAAATCTTAGATTAAGCAAACAGAGAAATTAACTGATTTTGAGTAGTTTTCCTCCATGTCCATTTTCGCAGAGCTTTCTTTCAAGAAACGATTTCAGTGCATAATGGTACGTACTTTTATGTAGTTAAATTGTTGAATAGTGTTACGTAATGCAGAAAAAGTGTTACGTAATACGGAACGTTCTACAAGTTTATCGAATGTTCCAGTGGAATCCGGCTGTAATGTGTGTGCGTACGTGACTCTCAACGCATTAGCTAAACTGTGATAGAAGTCGCGCGGCCACACGCACTGTGTCAAGGCCGCAATGAATTACGCTCTAATGTTTTCCTTTATTGTTAATGCGTAGTTTGGATGTTTCTGGATTTTCGGCTTGATATAAATACAAGTACTCAGCGACGTTCAGTTTAGTTTGAGTTGCGAGTTATTGTCAGGCGATTTACACAGTGCGTTGGAGTGGCGATTTACATAGTGCGGCGAAGTGTTAAGTGTTTTGTAATTGTGCGTAATACAATTGTGTTTTATATTGGTAGACATTTTTATTGCGTGCGAACAATTTTTATTTGATTGTTGTAAGAGACTATCTTGTTGATTACAAGCTGTTTAATTGTGATAATTAAAGCTGGTGATTAGTGACGTAATTGGTGTCTTGTATTTTGTTTTCCACTCAGTAGACCGTCGTAACAACATGCTTGTGGGCTTACCTACAGTAAACCGGAAATTATGAGATAAAAACTTGAATATAATCGCTAAAAATCTTTAATAGAATTGAGAAAACATATTGATAAGGGCAGGAAGGCTTCGTGCATTGAGATTCACTGTTACTGCTAAATGTTGTCGCCCCGGATTATATGCAGGTTTTTGACAATACAGATACGAGGATGGAGGAATGGGTAGAGCACAGATTTTGTTGTCCATGACGTGCCCGAGCGACTGTAGGTCTGCCTATTATTAATTAAAAATTTGTTTCGATATTCTTAAGCCGGAATTCCTTTGAAAAAACTGATTACCTATTAGGAGGTCTACTTATAAAAAAATTAACAAAACAAATTTATACATGTCTAAAAGTAGCGTAACCAACCCACCAAGATAATCTGCACAGTGGCTATTGGCATGTGGAATTCTATCTATTGTACTAAGTCTTGAAGATTTCTGTCTTAGAGAGGTACCCTTTTTGGCCAACTCGTCCGCTGCTTCATTCCCCTTCAGTCCTCCGTGTGACAGCACCCACTGTATTACCACTCTGCAAATATTATTTTTAATTGTCTTGTACTTATCTCTTATGGACTCTATTATGATCCTCTTGGATGAGTCATTATTTGCAATGGCCTGTATAGCTGATTTTGAGTCTACCAGAATTACAGAATCCTTTCTCAGCTAAGGTCTCATCAACAGTTGTCTTAAGGCTTCATCAATTGCAAACAACTCGGCTTCAAACACTGTAGCATCCGAATTTAGTGTAAAATAGTGGGAGAAAAATTCACTATATATGCCTGCTCCTGTCTCTTCATTTAGCTTTGATCCGTCTGTGTAAATTCTGGTCCATCTGTGATTAGGATATAACGTTTTTACGGTTTCAATTGCTATCTGGTTGACTATAGAAGGGGAGATCTTTAGTTTTATTGATAGATTGTATCAACTCTATATTTATGTCAAATTCAACATAGCCTAGTGCAGTGGTTCCCAAAGTGGGGTCCGCGACAATGTTTCAGGGGGTCCGCGGACACTTTTAAGAAAAAATAGAATATACCGTAATTTTCTCAGATTTTTTAAGCTCTGACGTTTTTCCGTGTAGCTGGTTCTACGCCTAAGTAGCTGGATTTCGACACATGTGCCTGGAAAGATAGAGCCGAGGTTGGCAAAGTTAAGAAATAAACTTGATGTTGAGAATGACTTTATATTGACATTATCAGACATTGCAGAACTAATTGTTCAAAAGCAGCTTCATTGTTCACATTAAACTATGTTTGATATAATTAATATTATAACCAGTAAACCCGTGCGAAACTTTCGCATATTGAACCATCCCCTCCCACCCAAAAAAAAAGATATAGTCTTTTGTTGGGTTGTTGAAATTAAATACTCAGCGAAGTGTATACACAAAATAGCAAAGAGAGTTTATTAATGTGAACGTATTTACAATTTACAATACCTCTTTGTATACAATATTTGATGTCAGAATGCAATCATCTTGAATTTTTTGTTTGTCATTTTCGGTAATTGATACAAAAATATTGTTAGACTTAGTGACTCTTGAAAAGGCTACATAGAGTTGTCCATGAGTAAATACATCATTTGGCAAGTATAATCCAGCTCTTTGAAGCGTTTGTCCCTGAGACTTATTGATAGTCATTCCATATGCAACTTTCAGTGGGAACTGTCTTCTGGTCATTTGGAAAGGCATGGTTGGGTTGGATGGGGTGAGGTTAATTCGTGGTATGACAAGTTTATCCAGAGTCTATTAACCGAGCAGTGACAGTGTATTCATGGAGGTGCGTGACGACCATTCTTGCCCCATTGATTAAGCCCTGTTTAGCATTTAAATTTCTGATCAACATGATAGTGTTTTTCTTCAAAATTAATTTATGTGTTGGCAAGCCTGATGGGTTTAAATTATTTAAGAATTCTAGAGGATACAATTGGTTGTCAGTCCCCTCGTCGGATTGTACGGAATCACAACTGTAGTTGTGATCTATTTTTCTTTTAAATAGATTTTTCTTTTAACTTAAGTGTTAAACAAACAATGTGTTTTAACGTAAACTGAGTATGCTATGTCAGAAGTCGGTAAAAAATCCTATCCACTGATACCTTATTCATCGCTGTAGGCTTTGTATTAGTTGAGAAAAAGGGATGTTGACAACAGAAATAATATATATATGATGATATATGATTTTGCGCAAGTTAAGAGAATTTAGATTTTAATACATTTTAATTAAAATATAAGAGTATATCATATTTACTGTTTGTTTTATTTCATAACTCAGACGGGGTCTGTGAAATTTTTAATTTTTGTGGGGGGCCGCGGACTGAAAAGTTTGGGAACCACTGGTCTAGTGGATTCACTGGCTTTGTTGGTGGCTCCAGTTTTTCGCTTATATTCATTTCTTCCATTACTAGATGTTTGAAGCTCTTCTATGTTTTCAGTGTTTGTTCGGCTGGCGCTTCAATTACCCATTTGTTGTCATCTATTTGTTTCATACAATATTTGTGCCATACACCTGTATTCTGTCTCTAGAGGTTTGGTAAGTTATTTGTAAACGCATACATTGCAGCTATTGGTGTTGTTTTTACTGCTCTAGTTACTAGCCTCAGGCAGTTATTCTGAATTCTCTCAAGCTATTAATCACACTGGAGTGTGCTGTCGCCAGAGCTCCCCCACCATACATGATATTAGGTTTTACATAGATTTTGTATGTTTCATTCAGCAAGTCTAAAGTTCCATATGGCTGCAGTCCATATGACCACATCATCCACATAAAGCGCACAGTTAGCTTTAGTAGAAGATAGAGCAGCAGGTAGGTCATTAATAAAGATGTTAAAGAGCAGTGCAATCAGCACAGACCGCCCTTCGTTTGTCTGTATGATGATACAGAAGATTTCCATTTTGTGCACACCCAGCGCTGAGTTGGAAAGTGCATGATCCAGTTGAACATATTTCAACTGAAAGTGACACTCAGGTCTTTAAGCCTGTTTTAACAATTTCTTCCTCCACACAGTATCGAATGCTCCTCTGGAGTCCACGAAAAGAGCTGCCACTGATTCGCCACGGTTAAAAGAGTCTTTTATGCTTTGAGTCAGCCTCATCACTTGGTGCATGTTGGTAAAGTTCGGTCTGAATCCTCCTGTAGTCTTTGGCTATTCAGGTAATATTGCAGTCTTGCAGCTAACATTCTTTCCGTGGTTTCTGCGATAACAGATGTCAGGGAAGTCGGTCTGTAGCTAGATACTTCATTTCCAGGTTTCTTTGGTTTTCTTATGGGGACCAGTAGCCTATTGCCTTTCTCCAGATTGTTGGCACATTGGTTTGTCCTGACCAGACCTTATTGAAGATGTTAAGAAGAGTCAATTTTCCCTTTGCTCCTAGATTTTAAATAAATTCTTGATGAATCTTGTCTCATCCGGGAGATTTTTTATTCTTTAGTTTGCCAATTGGAATGTCAAGTTCTGCCATACTGTAATTTTGGGAAAAAATGTGACACTTTATGATTCTTTTAGTTGTAGTCTTTAGATGTTTTTTAATGCTTTTGTCAGTTTTTTTTTTATTTTTAGCTGATAATGTATGTTCTTGTGTCCAGTGAGTATTCAATTTGTTGGCTATGCACAACCAGAAGTAGATGTCTCATACATTTATCTTCCTTTATTATGAGGAATCATGATCATGAATTCTGTTTTACTAGTGTATGTTAAATTAATGATAATAATATTTAAAAATACTTTTTTTAACTGTAAATTACTCTGCCAGAAGTCAAGACAAGCAGTGTGTGGTAATATTTGCATGGCGATGATTTTAGAGTGCTATGATGGTGCTGTATAATTACATAACATTAGAATTGTTGCTTTACACCCATAAGGATAGGAAAAAGGATTTAGTAAGTAGAATATTGTTTTGTATCAGTTTAAGAGATGAAATTCAGATTTAGTTCTAGTTTTGTCTCTTTTTAAAACTGCATGCAACTTATTTTATTTTAACTAAGATGTACTCCACTTATGGTTGATTTTTACAGGAAAGAAGCCAACATCTACAGGAAGAAATTTAAAAAAAAAAGAAGAAGAAAATGTTGAAATTCAGATTAACAAAAGAAGCAACTAATTATGATATTTTAGACTTCCTACTTTCAGTCTTAATAGATTTTGAACTTTGTATTATAAGTTTTTTCCCTGAGTCAGGAGTGATATAGTTCACCAGGGATGAACAAAGCAGTGCCTTACTGCCAGGTAGAATATGTAAGGAGGCAGTGACTTGTTGTGAAAATATAATCATAAAATCAGTAATTATTGGCAGCAGACCACGGCCGCTCGCTGGAAAGGAAACAGTGATACAATGCATAATTTAGCAGCAGTTGCAATATTGTGCTACATAAAACCGTAGTCTAACTGTAAAGAAGAGTGATCAATGCCACAGATGAATGCAGACAAATTAACTAATTATACAGGGCACCTGATGAGTGAACATTGGATACACGGATGTTGATAAAGTCCGACTGTGGAGGAAGCAAACCACACTAAATAATACACAAGTGGATTACAGGATAGTAACTAAGTATCCCAAGTTAGATATAATGGTGACTTTGGAAAATGTAAAATGAGATCATAGGCAGGGGCAACCATTAGGCTGACTAGGCTGTAACCTAGGGCGCGGCACTTTGGGGGGCGCAAAATTTTAGCTAAAAAATAATACAATTTTACAGCTAAATGTAAAATTGGAAATAAATTACAATTATAAAAATTTGAGTTCATTTTGAACACAGGCGCCTGTTTGCGAAAAATTATGGTAAAACTGTACATAAATAATAGAAGTGCTTTCCAAACTGTTTTCTCCGGTTAAGAGTAATCGGCGGCCGGCGCTCATAGAACTATGCCGCCGCCCGACTTTCGTGGAATCGCCGACCACGTTATCTATTCTATCCACCTCCACCCCACCCCTTCACCTTCCACGCCATCCCTTTTCATTGCAGACAAGTTCGGTATCGCTCATATTTGCGCATTCAAAACTAACATTTTGGTTATGGAACTATTTTTTGCCTTGATAAGAGGTACAAAATATTCTACCCCCTCCACGGGAGTTTCCAGACCTGTATATACGACCGTGATCGTAGTTGTTATAGTGTAGCCTACTTTTAATTCATTTTCATTAACGGTGAACGAACTAGTTCATAAACACTGACTGAGTGGATTATTGTGTGATGAAGTTTTGTTTAAAAGTGTTGTTTTCACGATGACCAATCAAAGTGCTAACTTTTTTAAGAAACCTAGTGGAGCGCAATACAGGAAACGCTCACAGGAAAAATCTGATAGGAATGAGTCTCTATTGAAAAAAATTCCAAAATTAGACACATTCTTCAACCGCCCACCAGAAAGTTCGTTCTAACTGTAGTATAATAACTCGGCCTTGCCTCCCCCGACACCGAGCTCCAGCGCCGTGGACTTGGACTCTGGCAGCAACGGCAACCTCGTGGAGACGCCACCGACACCACAGCCACCTGAATCATCCAATACTGAGGAAGGCAGCGGCACTCTCATGGAGACGACAACACAGCCACCCGATCCTGAGGTAGGGTCTATGAAAAAGTTGATTTTAATGATCCTGCAAAGTGGGTTGTTAATGATAATTTACGGGACTATATTGTTGAACATAAGCCAAAATGACAATTTAGATTTTTCAAAATCTGCACGCAATATGCCAATCAAAAAAGATTTTTTCCAAAAGTTTGTTTTATAAAAACCTTAAGAATTTAACTGTCAAACGTAGTTAATTATCGTTTTCCTATCAACTGGGAACGTATTTTGTGTTCCATGCAAACTTTATGGCGGTACCACTTCGTTAGCAACTAGTGGATTTAATGATTGGAAGAACCCTAACATAGTGTACGACCATGACAATAATAAAGAACATATCAATTGTTTGAAACAATATTTATCAAGAGAAACTTTATTAGGAAGAGTTGACAAAAGCCTGATGGCGCAATATCAAGAAGAAGTGGCTTATTGGCGAAAGATTTTAGAACGCGTGGTTGAAACAATCAAGTTTCTAGTGTTGAGGGAGCTACCGTTCCGTGGTGAAAATGAATCTATAGGATCGGTAAAAAATGGAAATTTCTTAGGCTGTATTGTTCTCATTGCTAAGTTTGACCCATTTATGGCTGATCACTTAGCCCGGTATGGAAACAAAGGGCGAGGTGTTCCATCGTACTTGTTCTCAACCACTGTGGATGACATTGTGTTACACTTAGAGGGACAAGTGAAAATAAAGATCAAAGAAGAGATTGTGCAAGCTAAATACTTCTCGATAGTTGTGGATTCAACGCCCGATGTTTCGCACAGCGATCAGTTAACCTTTATCGTTCGCTATGTACTTCCAGATGGCACTCCTGTGGAGCGCTTTATCACGTTTTTACCAAATACTGGGCATAAAGGTGAAAACCTAGTGGAAGCTGTAACTACAATTATTGAATCTTCGGGTCTTGATTTGAACAACTGTAGGGGGCAACGTTACGACAATGCCAGTAACATGTCGGGTTGCTACAAAGGTCTACAATCAATAATTATTGAATTGAATCCTTTGGCGCCCTATGTCCCTTGTGCAGGCCACTCTTTACAACTAGTAGACTCTGCAGTAGCTAACAGCAGTGATTATTCAGTTGCTTTTTTTCTCTCTTGAACAGCAGCTTTACAATTTTTTTCCCCTTCTACAAGCAGATGGGAGATATTGTTGTCTCACTTGAAAAAGGACTCTCTTGTGCTAAAAACGTTGTCTAAAACTTGCTGGAGTGCACGTGCAGATGCAAGTAAAGCCCTTTACAAATCGTACAATGAAATTATTCCGCATTGGAAGATATTAGTACGGATAACAACCAGACAAAGGATGTGCAGTATGAAGCAAGGAATTTGACAGTAAAACTAAAAAGCCTGGAGATAACAATCATGATTTGTTTGTGGCATCGCCTTTTGGAAAAGTTTCTCGATGTCAGTGAAAAGCTTCAAGGACAGAGCGTTGACATGGATAGTGTGATAGTGACATGGCTTATACAGCTACAGTACTTGCAATCATTTGTTTCCACGCTTCGGGACGCGAGAGAATTTGAGAGATTGGAAACCGAGGCAAAGAAGATATGCAAATCAAATGTTTACAAAAAGGATGTAACAAGAAAAAAAATACGAAAAACGTACTGTGAGGAAACATCTGAAGACACTGCTGCTGCCGCTTTAGATGGGAACGATGGGAGGCAATCTTTCATTGTTGAAAACTACTACACTGCCTTAGATTTGCTTCTGCTTAAATCAATTTACAGTGATATACACGACGAATTTGGGTTCTTATGGAAATTACCTGAACTTTCTGAACTGAATATGACATAATAAGACAAAAAGCTAATCACCTTCTAAAAAATTACCCTGTTGACTTGGATCAGACATTTTCTGATCCATTTAGCTCAGTTTTTAAAAGACTATGGATCTGTCAAACCAGAACAAGAAGGAGAAGAAAAAAAGTAAAAGCGATCTGAAGCAAAACCACTGTTGAATTTTTTGAAAACGCTTAACTTAGAATCAATGTTTCCTAATGTTGAGATAGCTTTGCGAATCTTCCTTACTATACCCGTCACTAACTGCAGTGGCGAAATATCTTTTTCAGCTTTGAAGAGGATGAAGAATTATTTACGCTCAAATTTTTTTGACCGGATAAACTGACCAGTGTAGCCCTCTTGTTCATTGAAAGTGACTTTCTGCAAGGACTTGATTTCAGTGTACGATTAAAACGATTGCTCAATCTGAAGCGAGAAAAAGAATCTAGCTTGAACTTTACATGAGTCTTAACAAATCCACAAGATATTTAACTGATTGTCTTCGTTGTGTAAATGATGTTAAATGTACCCTTAATAAAACTGTTATAATTCTGTAACTACTTAGTTAATTTTTTCCTTATAAAAGCCATGCAAATGGTTCAAGTGTAACTCTAAAACAATCTCTGAAAACTAGCCTCAGTTTTCAATTCTTGAGACTATTTCCAAAAACAGTAAGATACCGTATTTGAAATATTCTTAACTGAGAAATATATTGTAGGGTGTTTAAAGCTTCTTTCAGCCCCTTGGAAATAAACGTAAGAGTAGCCTATGGGAGGTGAGGGGGCGCTAAAATATAATTACCCCTGGACGCCAAGATACCTTAATCCGGCCCTGATCATAGGGGTATGACATTTGTGCTGTGTTGAGAGGGGTAGAGTATTTTAGTACAAACAGCTGATTTTCTTTGTTGTAAATATAGGCCTATAGGAAAAAAGATATACCCTACTTATGAAAAGAACACAATAAAATAAAGACTAGAGTACTTTTGCATTTTGTGAACATTTTAGCTTGAATCTGTTTTCTGAGTTGAACTACAAATTGTATAATAATAAAATGGTATTGTATTGTATAATGGTATTGTATTAAATATAATTAAATCACTACGGACTCGGAACAAAAAGTTTTTTATGGATAAAACGTAAAAGTTTTACCTTATAGCCTGAACCAGTTTTCGCTTTTAAAAAGCTTCTTCACATATAAAAACATCGAAAATAACATGGATATTCTACACGTACACACAAAAGGCCGAAAACTAGACACTCTTGAACAATTGCAAATATACAAACACGCGAAAACACACAAAAACGACATCCTAAACAAACAGACACAATTCAAATCACACGCATTATTCGAACATATCACACCCCACACACACAACATCGATCCTTCAAAAGTCTATACCGTCGCCAAGAACAAGACGGCCAGTGCTCCCAGCGGCAGCCTCTGAAGAAGCTTTGTGTTCCGAGTCGGTAGTGATTTAATTATATTTAGTTAATTAACGGACACGTCATTGACAACGAAATCCAAGGTACTGTATTGTATAATGGTATAGTACAGTATTTTAGATTAGAATTTTAAATGTTTTGTATCTGTATGAAGTCAAATAAATACAAAATTAAGTTAAAAGATTGTTATAAATATCTATATTTATTATAGTAAATTTGGACACAGAAATTAAAACTCATTGAAATGAACAAGAGTGTAAGATAGCATCAGCACGTTTCAGTGAACTGTTTCAATATATGCTTAAATTATCATAGACTGTATTATCAAGTACTACTAGGGCTGCAACAAGGATCTGTGTGCACCCAA
This sequence comes from Magicicada septendecula, assembly GCA_034769895.1. NCBI lineage: Eukaryota > Metazoa > Arthropoda > Insecta > Hemiptera > Cicadidae > Magicicada > Magicicada septendecula. Next base: position 44,010,420 of record CM068376.1, read on the forward strand.
GGGGAAACATGGTTCTGTACCCCCCCCCCTTATAGGTTGGTGAAGGAGATGTAATGATGTAATCTATTATTCTATTATGGATAATAAATGAAGTAATTTTTAAATCAGTTTGCAATTTTTTAATTTAAGAATTTATGCTACAGATATATATTAGTCATGATTGGCTTAAAAATTATCACTCTTCAGTTTCTAATCTTATTTACAATTTAATTTTGTAATGACACATTTTTAGATTTACAAAACAATTGACAAAATGAAACACAGAATATCTTGCAAAATGTATTAGTAATTACATAATTACATTAAACGACAGTCTTTACAACTATAAAATATATACAACATATGACAAATGTGTGCTTATAATGAAAATGAGCCTATTTGAATTACATAAATATTTCAAACCAGTGGCGAATATAGAATATATTTTTGGGGGGGCCAAGATTAATGTAAGGTTAGTTAAGTAATTTTAAGTAGACACCACATGATACTTTATATCAGTTTTGCTGCTCATATTCAGAGGGTAATTTGCGCTGAATGCCCCTTTTACTTTACCGAGATCACGCTTCTTTATTGTTGACATTAAATCATAAAAAATATATCTATTTTTAAACAAACCAAATGATGAAAAGATCTGTTACTATATTTCAAACATTGGTCAAGATTTTAACAATGTCTCATCTGTAAACACTTATCCGAACTAAAAGAGTGAAATACGTGATTGTGATTATCGTGTTTGGAGGGGTTCTAGCTATAAATATTGTTTTGTTCTGTCATGTATGTATAAATTGCCAAGACCCCTATTTTTTCTTTTTGTGTATACACGCATATGTGTGTTTTATCAACTATCATTCAAAAGACTGTTTTGAGTATTGTTTTGGAGAGACCTTAAAAGAAGGTTTAATAAAGTGACTGTTTGATAATGCAACAAAATTTGTTTTATTAATCGTTTATCCAACTGACAATAAAAAGAATACATAAAAGAATACATAAAAAGGAACTCCACTTTTTATTTAGACCAACGGTTATGAAACAAAGTCCAGGTTTCTTGGTACACTTGCAAACTTATCAAGAACTTCATCATCACTAACTATAATGTCTCTGTGGATAGAAAGTAAAGCAAGCCCGTTAAGCCTACTTTCAGATGTGCTGTTCCTTAGGTAAGTCTTCAGTCTTCTCAGGCTGGAGAAAGTTCTCTCTACGGTTGCGACAGAAACAGGAAGAACTGCGAGTAATTTCAGAAGGGTATAAATGTTGGGGAAGAAAGTCTTGTCACATTTTTCTAGAGAACTTATAGCCGTTTTTGGAAGATTTGAAGGATTTTCCTGACTCCACTTTTCTTTCCACAACATAAACTCACTTTGCACAATCGCTTTATGTGACAAATCTTCTTCATAGAAACCAAAAGCAGCCTCCAATGAACCGAAATCTGTTATGATACACAATTGTGGAAGGATGTTTTGTAAGGATGCAACTGTTTCCTTGTGAGATTCAAAGCGTTCTTTCAGTGAGTTACAAAAATCGTCCAGGTATGGCACATAAACAGCTCGTCGATAGTATTCTTCTTCTGTGGTGTAAGGGATGTTGCTACGTGCTGTTTGAAGGCGGCAAATTCTTGGAATCTCTTCCTTAATGTCAAGTTTGGCAGCGAATGACTTTACTTGATTATACAAGGCTTTAAATGAGTCATCAGGATTTGCCCTCTCCTTCGACAGAAGGTGTAAGACACTCGTAACGTTAGTCAAGGCCTGTGGAAGATCTATATTTTTGTTTTGAAGCTGCTCAGATAAGTTATGCGTGGTTGATAGCATCCGGCTCAAAACAAAAAGATTAATAAGAAATGCAAATTGACTAATAGCACTACTTAGAGTGTGAGCCTTAGAAGCTGAGTCACCTAATTCCTCTTCTTCTATTTTGCAAAGGGAGAGAAAGATAGGTTCCAAAATGTCTTTAAATAAAATTACTGAGTCGTGCCTTTCTACCCATCGGGTTTCGCACAGTGAAATAAGTTTCTTTTTCTTTTGTTCTGGACAACATTCAGAAATCATTGATTTCAATATTTCTGTTCTTTTGGCTGACATATGAAAGAATCCACAGACTTCTTTTATGACACCCATACAGTTTCTTATAGAAGGTATTCTGCTCGCATCTGACAAACAAAATTTAGAGTATGTGAAGAACAATGTGTATACAGGGCCAACGGTAGCTTTTCTCTGATGGAAGCTTGTACTCCTCTGAATTGCCCACTCATCGTGGCAGCGCCATCGTACCCTTGGCCTCTCATTTTGTTTAGATCAAGCCCTAATGTTGACAAGGTCTCCAATATTGTGTTAGCCAAACCTGCTCCAGAGACGTCATAAACGGGGACGAATGTCAGAAAATCTTCTCTGATTTTGAAAGTTTGGTACTCTACGTAACGTACACAGAGAGAAAACTGTTCGATTTGGCTGATGTCAGTGGTTTCATCTGCTAAAACGGAATAAAAAACAGACTTTCTGACATTTTCTACAATTTTTGATTGTATTAAGTAACCGAATATGTTAATAAGTTCGTTTTGAATGAAAGAACTTGTGTACATCGTCTTCCCACCACTGGTCGTTAATTGGTCTTTAAGAATATTATCTCCACTGTTGGCTCGGTATCTCAACAACGATCGAAAATTCCCATCATTTTGGTCCGGTTCTTCAGGGCTTATTCGTCCAGAGTCACGATGACCCTTTAGAGCTATTTGCTGCCTCCAGCAAAATCGTATTGTTTGTATTATAGGGATTAGCCGTTTTCTATTATTCTCAATATCCAGTCTTCTTTGGGCATTTACTTGATTGATAACACTTTCAGCCTTTTTCTTAACTATAGCTTTCGTGTTTTCAGCGATCAAAACATATTTCTTATGATAGGATAAGTTTTCATGTTTGCTAAACATTTCCCTGGCTTTTTTTAAATTGGTAAAAGCCTGAATAACCAACGCCCCTGCTACTTGGTGATCTCCTTTCCCTACATTTTCGGTATGGGAAAATAACACGCAGTACTTGCAAAAAGATCCAGATTTTTCCTCTGAATAAGCTAACCACGTAAATTCTTCTAGCCACTTCATTTGAAAAGATCTAGTATGGTTTGAACTAGTAATGGAGGGAAATTTGTATCCAGGCTGAGGTTTCCAAACATTTTCTAATAAAAAAATTTTTTTTTCGTTTGTGAAAGACTGAACGGAATTGTTTTGACAATAGTTTCCAATATCATAGATATTTTTCCTTACTTGATTAGGCCTACTATCCTCCATAACCGGAACTACATTAATTGAGCTCGAAGTAGCGACATCACAAGAAGCAATTCTACCAATGCAGCCGACTTCAGCATTGTCACCGTCAGGCCTATTTGCACTTTGTCCTTTCGTAACACTACCGACTTCAGGACTGTCACCAACAGGCTTATTGACACTTGGTTTTTTGGCGAAAAAGTTTTGAATAGAAGCTTGCCTCTTCATTACAATTGTGGTTCACTTACGGCCAACTTCAATATGCTGATAAAGTACGTAAACATTAACACTTAAAACACCACCATACTTCAGTACAACATATGTCGAATAAACGTAAACAACAAACAATGGCTGCCACTGAACTGTTCAGTTGTCCGCACGCGTAGATGGCCGGGCGGGAGCCCGAGTCGGACCGAATCAACCCGAACTGGCACGAACTTCACACCACTACCACCCCACTCCCCTCACCAATACGGGGAATTATCACTGTCTGCCGCGGTGATGCCTTCGCGCATGATTCATTAAAATAATTCAGATTACGTTACTTATTTTTTCTTTATATTCATTATTTCGGGGAGGGCCCGGGCCCCCTGGGCCCCCCCTTATATACTCCCCTGTTTCAAACGTTCAACTTGCAAGCTTTTTTTCAACAGAGATTTTGATGATATCATTGTAGCAAACAGAAATGCTCTTTTATGGCCAAATGAAATGATATTCAGATATGAAAGCTGGTGACCCATGCTGCTTTTTAAGTAATTTTTAATAATTTCCAATTTACTAATTTCTTGCTTGAACCAACAGCTACAGGAAGACTTCAAAATAGCCATAAAAATGTGGTAAAGTTTTGATTCCCTTCTTCAAGTCTGTGTTTGTAAACAAAGCTCAAAAAGTGTTGCTGCAGACACCATTTTCATATTATCATTAACTGCTAAGGTATGGTGTTTTAAACTTTTTCAACAAGTTGATATGCTGTCCACATTTGCATGGCAGCCATGCCTGTCCCCATGCCAATATGACCCTAAACTCCTGCCGGTGTTCTTTAAGGGAGCCACGAGGCTACACCTCAGATGCGGGGTCATGCTGGAGCTCTCATTTAATACATCAGCATACACTTGAGCCACCTTGGTTAAGCTGTATCAGACCTGGGCTTCTGTGAGACTGTGCAGGACCTCTTTGTGGGACCTGTCCACATCGCATGACAGCACGTTATTCCAACCAACACCATTTGACGGTTGTCCCCATTGACAACAACAGTGTGGTTCTAAGATCCTTCATGAGCGCCAAATCTTAGCTGGCCTCCAAAGGTTCGGAGCTGAGGAAAATCGAAACTAAATCATTGGTGATGATGGCCAACAGCCAAAGTATATACTGGGAACACAAGGTCCTGACCTATACAATATTCAATGACAATAAAATGTGCTTACGCATCTCTGAGCACATGACTTATTGCACAAAACTGGTCTGTGAGCTGTAAATGATGGTCCAGGTAGCCTGTGGGTAGCCATTCATCCTGCAAATTACTCCAGCAAATTGGTGGGTAATGGGAAACTTGCAGACGACCAACGGACACTAGATTAATCCAGGCTCATGAATTTGCAGAGGTTTTGGTGATGTGAGTGGGGTCGGGCCACTGAGCCTGACACAATAGAGTGCCACTCCAACTAGAGCCTAAATTACAACATTTGAAGCCCCTGTGGGAGAATCTACAGTGACATTGCAAAGAAGATTTTTGATGTTTGTATTGTTAATCCATAAATTATTAACTTCTATTCATAACAAAAGGAGGCTCATGTCATCATGAAATAACTTAAAATACAAAACTCTATTTCAGTTAACACATTTGAGACCAAGCCTCCCCTGGCATGGATACCTCTTGAAGACCACACATTTTTTGCTTATTTCTAATTTTACTGTCAAAAAAATGTTCAGCTTAGCTTTTATCTGTATATATCACTTTGAAGATGAAAATTTCTTCTTTAATTTCATATATTATACAACTTATATATCATATTTTTATAGTGTTTATATTTTTGGTTTTATGTGTCTATGTTCTGAGAAAATGTTTTTCTCTTTTAGCACATACGTCACTGTTCACATTGCATTTGTAAAATATATCTCTAAATCTTTGTATTTACTTGTCTAAAACACTAACTAATACTACAAAGTCATTTACAAAATTCATAAAAATGAAAAAACAATATTTACACCTTATGCTTGAACCCTTATACTCTGACACACAAAGAGGAATGTTACATGCCTTATAATAATACCAAGTCTCTTTCCTCACTTTTTGTCCGCTAGCATGGGATTTAGAATAACAGACTTTACATCTTCTTCCTGGTTTGTCTTCTTTGGCAGTCGAGGATACTTTCTCTGAAAAATGATGTGCAAAATAGCTGGTTTGTTGGTGATGACTGTGGCTATGTTCTGTTTGTTGGTGAAAAGAAAGACGGTAGCTCTACAACAAATTATTGTAATGTTTTTGGGCATTTTGTTAAGACAGGAAGGTTGGGTGTGAGGCAGGAAGTAAGACTTCAGTCACTTATACACTGTTTCCAATGATAAACTACCTTATTTTCATAGGTCATAATACTGTTGATACTCTGTTTCTACAAAATGATAAAAATCCTTCAGCTCTTTCTATAATAAATAAATATAAAACCTAAAAAATTGTTTTCATTATTATCTTAATATCAGTTGGTAGCTGATTATAACTTGTCTCCACTCGACTGTATATAATATCAATAATACGGATTGACGTTAGCTTTGAAAACACATTATTGACCATTTCCTTGTAACTTCCCCAAAATTTGAATTAAAGTTGTCACCACAGAATGCTATTTTCTCCTTTCAAATCATATTTGCTTAATACTTCTAAAACAAATTGAGGCAAACTTTCAGCAGTTTCACAGCTTATATTCTGGAACTCAATCACTTTAACTTGGATTCCTTTACTGGGTGTGAAATATCTAATTAAATTAGGTACTAATTTCACATTTTTATGGTTGGACATGTCAACCATAACAGACATGTATTTTTCTTCTCCTAATTCTTTACATATCTGTTGCATTGCAAAAGGAGCTAAAATATTAATAGCAATTGGTTCACATTTTGTTCTTGACCAAGTCAATTTCTTTTTTATATGGAATCTTTGTATGATAGATGATGTGCAGTCCATTGATCTAAATTAATGCATTATATTTAGTACCAACAGAACATAGAACAGACTATAAAAAAAAACAGAACATAGAACATATAGCAATAAAAAACTGCTACAACCCTAATTTAATAAACAAACTACACAAACACATCATAAACAAAAACAACAAAACAATAAATACCAACAACACACAACAAAATAAATACATCACACTCACATACCATAACTCCAACACACACAAAATCGCCAACACTTCAGGAAACACAAGTACAAAATAGCATTCAGAACAAACAATACCATCAAAAAACACATCAACAATACAAACACGGACATAGACAAATACAACAAAACAGGTGTTTATGAATTAAACTGTAATGATTGTAATAGTTTCTATATAGGCCAGACGGGAAGATCTTTTTCATCACGTTACTCTGAACACCTAAAAGCTCTATCCAGCAACAATATACATTCCGTGTTTGCCACACACATACACACAAAAAACCACAGCTACACCAACATTGATACTAATCTTGAAATATTACACTACTTACCCAAAAGTCGAAAACTTAACACAGCAGAACAATATGAAATATACAAACACTACACAACACAACCAAACAGCATACTTAACGACCAATTACACTATAAATCGCACACACTTTTTGACACAATTATACATAAAACAAACAATAATTCGGATCCCCGTGCCAATCCCCTTCCACCATACACCACCCCCACTCAACCTACCAAATAAAACCGTTACAAGTTACTGGCAGTCTGTCTCACACCGCTGATGAAGGTGCACATCACGCCAAAATGCGTACGGGAGGAAACAAAAGTAAGTTTCACAAGTGAAAGTTTATTAATCTATATTAATTTAGTGCTGTGAAAAAAGAAGATGAACTATCAAAACAACTACAAAACATATACTCTCTCCTTCTTGCATAATATTGTATTTGATCACTTAGAAGAAATAGTCTTCAAAAACCAGGAGAAGAAAATGAATTATTTTTTAAGTTAAAATACTAATTTTGTAAAATTATCCACATACTACTACTATTACCCAACATGACTATGCCAGGTGTGCTAATAAGAAAACAGACAAAGACAGAAGACAACAAATTCATAACACTCACATATATCAATAACCACAATGAAAAATACCCCGCAAATTTAAAAATCAGGATACATCATTGTGTACAGAACATATATTCAAACAACAAATTTGAATTACCTGGAATTTACAAACTAAACTGCTCAGATTGTAACAAATTCTATATAGGCTAGATAGGAGGCAGATTAAAACAAAGGTACAATAAACACATAAAAGCATTACACTCCACCATCGAATCTACCTTTGTACTCATCTCAATTAGGTAGACCACACATGAACAATGCAGATATTCTACGCATACACGACCGGCCAGAATGCAGACAATCGAAAAACCGGAAATATAAAACACCCAAAACACATGGAAACAGACACATATTAAATCATCATCATCATCTTCATGGATTAAACCAAGCAAGGTTTGTTCCGGTCTCAAATAGGCAAAGATTAGAGCTGGTCACTCCAGCGCTTCCTCGGATGTCCCGCACCTCTCCGCCCTTCGACTTATAGTTCCAGAGTTGTTTGGGTTGTGCGGCAGTCATTCATTCGGCAAAGATGTTCCCACCAATTCAAATGATACTGGGCGATCCCATTGAGTATACTCATAATATTCAGTTCCTGCCATATATCTGTGTTTCTTCTATGATCATAGAGAATATACCCTGCCATGTGCCTGAGAAATCTCATTTCAGCTGCTTGGATGCGACTGGCCTGGCTTTTCGTTAAAGTCCAATTCTCAAACCCATAAAGAAGTGTAGGAAGAGCCATCACCTTGTAGAATTTTAGGTATGTTCCTTTACTTGCTGACTTATGGGTTCGCCTAATGGTCCTGCACATAAGGTTGAACTTATGCAACTTATTCACGTTGTTGCATGCATTATAAGTCACACTGTAGCCCAGGTATTCAAAATTGCTAACTTGTTCCAGGACAGTACCATCTATAACAATTTTTGCCCATACATGATCAGTTTCACAAAAAGCCATCACCTTGGTCTTACGTGTGGATATCTGCAATCCAGAGTCTTTGCAGATTCAATTTAACAAATGTATCCCCATCTCCAATCTGTTTTTAGAGTCCGACAGAATAGCCTGATCCACAAACAACAAAGTGTCAATTGTAGTGACCAATCATAAAATGTTCTGGAAGACACATCTGCCAGTTTTATATGACATCTTCAGTATATAAATTAAAAAGAGAATGTAATAATGGACACCCTTGTTGTACTCCACAATTGATCAGGCCAACTCTAGGAGCTGTTCTTGGTTTTCCTGCTTCTATTAAGATTTTATTCTCCACATAAAGACTTTGTATTGTTCTGATTAGATGCTGTGGGATCCCTTTCCTTGCCATTACTGCCCATAGTTTGCTCTGATTCACTCTGTCAAATGCCTTCTCGAAGTCGATGAAAGATATGTATGTGGGCAGCTGATACTCTCTACGCTTTTCAATGAGCTATTGTAAATTGGCTATTGTGATTGTCTATTGTAAATATACAATCTAAACATGATCTGCCCTTCCTGAAACGGTTCTGGGCCTCTGAAAGCATGGTCTCTGTTATTGCATTCAGCCGTGTTCTTAATAAAATGCATATAATTGCATATGTCAGCCATGTTCTTAATGCATCTGATTTATATGAAGTATTAAGAAGGCTGACTCCTCTGTAGTTCCTGGAGTCATTACAATCACCTTTCTTGAATATGGGAATTACCTTTACAATCTGCCAGTCGTCATGAACATGACCAGTAGTCCAGCATAGATTAATGAACTGCAGCAAGGCTGGTGCAGACTTTATAAGCTCCACGTTCAGCCCATCAGTGCCTGGTGCTTTTCTATTCTTACAGTGGTATAGAGTAGCTAACAATTCATCCATTGTTATTGGGTTCACACAATCACTGATACCAGCAAAGATTGTTTCTTCCAGGTGATCCTGGGTCCATAGCTGCTCATAGTATTCAAGCTATTGTTGTTCTGAGATATTATTGACCTTCAGGTTATCCCTTTTCCATTTGATTTAAATGCCTTAATATTTTGTAAGCCTTGTCCTGCCTGCCATGTACATAGTGTTCTATGTCATCTACATATTTATCCCATGAACTTCACTTGATTTTCCTAACTTCTCTTCTGGTAATGACACAGCAGCGCTTATATTCACACCTTGTCTGAGCAGTGTTTAAGGCTAGATGTTTCAGGTATACCTGCTTTTTAGCATCTATTATTTGTCTAATATAATCATCCCATACTTGTAGACCTTGGTTTCAATGCCTTTTACGTCTCATACCCAATGCTTCAAATGCTGCTTCCAATACGACGTCTCTGAAGTTACCCTGTTCTTGATTTATTTTACTACTAATGGGTTTTTGTTGTGCAAACTGACTCAACCGGGTCTGATACAGGTATCTTATGCTTTCATCTTGGAGCAGGTGTACTTTAAAAGTTTGCTTGGAGCACTGGCGGTCTGTAGATAGAGCCTTTATCCACCTACCTGGAATACTAATTTTTGATATGAACAGAAAATGGTCAGACTCAACGTCACATCCTTTAAAAACCATAGTATCCTCCACTAAATTTCCTAATTTCCCATTAACTAAAAGATAATAAATTATTGAACGAGATCCTCTTGCTTGTTAAGTACATTTATGTATCTCTTTATGTAGGAAAAATGTGTTGGTTATCCTCAAATTGTTGAATGTGGCAAAATCGATGAGGCATCGTCCATTTCCATTTCCATTCTTTTGTCATGACATCCCATGATATTTCTTATAGAGGAGTTTCCAACACGTGCATTGAAATCATCTGCTATTATCACATAATTATTCATGTGTATATTATTGACAACTTTCTGTAAGATCCTGTAAAATTCTTCTGAGTCTTCTCTGCGACCATCTTCTGGGCTATATACAGCTACCAATGTTGTGTACCCCATTACGGTTTTCTACCGTACTGTTAATATATAAACTGCTCATTTACAAACTGGTAACAATGAATCCTGTTTTTCAACTGCTTCTTTATCATTACTGCTACTCCTGGAGCTGCACGCTTCCCAGCAGCTACACCACTATATATTAATATGTAGTTCACCAATTCAGTCAAACCTTTAAGATTCTTCTTAGTCTCAGGAATGATGGCAATATCTACATCCATTAAATTAAGTTCCCGTTGAAGTTCCATTCCCTTACGTGCGAGTCCTCTTACATTCTGTACACCAATTTTAAATTGTTCAGCAATACCAAGTCGTTTTTTCCTTTTATTCACAGCTGTGGTCAGCAAATTTTGATCCGTCTGGCTAGTCTTTATTTGAGGCAATTTAGTAGTGAATATGTCCCCTGGATATGTTACTAGCATATCGCAGGGTAAGACGTAGGGTGGGGCTCCAACCTTCGGGCTTAACGTCCAGCTTGATTTTCTGTCTGGGTGTTCTCCCATAAACTGGCTGTCTTACTAGACTAAAGAGACCAGTTTTCCCTGTTGAGATATCCATAAGGATCTTTAATGTGGTGGTTTCTCCTTGCCTCCCACATCCTACATCGTTGACCAATGGAAGGTCATCCATCTTTAGGGTCAATTTCTCATCCCAAGGGGAAGAGGGTGCCCTAACCTCTACTTGACAATGACAAGTAGAGGAGGGACAGCTCATACCTGCTGTCACTAGGTCTCCAGAGCCGCGTTAGCCACCTGTAAGTGTTGCCCATCCCCCACCACTTGGAGGTGTGGTTGGATATTTCCTTTCATCAAGGAATGAGATCAAAAAGCATTACTCATCCTCTCCTACTTTGGGGGACACAATTTAAATCAAACATATTATTTGAACACATTACACATCACACACAACTATCTTTCAAATGACGGCACCGTCTCCAAAAACAGAATGGATAGTGGTCCTAGCGGCAGCTTCTAATGAAGCTCGCAATGAGTGGAAGCTACCTCAGGCAATAACGTAAAATTTTTTGTCTAAAGTACTTGTGTTCCGCATTGAAACAGTGTTAATAAGCTCTTAGTAACGTTAACACTCGGACACGTCATATACAACAAAATCCAAGGTGTGCTAATACTATGATTATACTGGACTATACTATACTATAACAAACTCATAATCCTATAATTATGCTATAAGTATATTTATGTAATACTACGAAAATGGTACAGTAAATAAAGTTTATTCCGATAATTATAGATGTTTCCTTCAAATAATTGATGTAATCACTATAGGCTACTATAATTATTGTACTTATATAATACTGCAGAACGATTAAATAAAACACATTCGGGTAGTTTACAGACATACCATTCAAATAATTAGTCTATCAGATGCATATATTAATTGATATTCCATAGCATTTATAGAAAGGTAAATCTAAAAACTGTTTCGAATTTCAGCAGCGTAAGTTTGTATAGTATGTAGACATTGGGTTAGGAGGTATCTATCAGGTAGAGGTGTGCTAAACAAGTATTTGAAAATAACAGATACGAACGAAACCGTTCCAAAAAAAATAACACGTACAAATACCTGTTATTATATACTTATTGTACCTGGATTATACAATTTTGTTGTAAGAAATAAATTGAAACTAAAAGTATTAACAGTGTTACTTTACAAACAGAATAAACACTGATGCACACCGCTATAGAAAAATTATTCCGATTAGCGCTTCAAGCTTCACAGCTCATCGTCAGATCGGAGATCACTAATTTTTCTATAGTGTGTGCAATAGTGATTATTCTGTTTGTGATTATAACCACTAACATAACTTTCGTAATTAAATTTCTGGTAAGAAGAGTTACTTTACACTGTGACTTTATTAAGCTGTTACTGTTTAAAAGAAAATAAGGAACAACAGAATTTATAGACCTATCTCCCTTTGGAAATACTAATTTAAGTTTTCACTAGGAGTAAACAAACTGACATAGATTCAAAATTAAATGATATATATATATATATATATATATAAACACTTTCACTGTGAACTTACTTTTAGGTTTTGATTACCCAGACGTTTCGATGTGGTATTCGTCTTTCTCAGTGGGTTTTTAATACTGAATGTCTGTACAGTCAAAACCTACTGATATCCCAGGCCTCACAACTACGTCATAGTTCAACTGTCATGGCTGCCTATGTAGTCCAACGGCATCTGAAACTTGGGTGTAGCAGCACAGTCGCTTTACGTACTTATTATAGGTTACGTTATGCATTGCATGCTTAGGTTAGAAACGCACATTGTTGTATTTGTATCAGTTACAAGTATAACGGTGCTGCTAATTTTGTTGAATTTATTCTGAATTATTATGGGGTTCAGGTGCTGTGTTCCGAATTGTCGCAGAAACTATGACAATGGACCTAAAGTTTCTGTTTTTTCGTTCCCAAAGGGGAAGAAATTGAAGCAAAAATGGATAAATGCAATTCATCGAAAGAATTTTCAACCATCTCCCTGTTCCAAGGTACGTGTTATCAAAACTTTTTTGTTTAAATCAAATATTTTTCACTAATTTATTTCCTCCAAATACAAACAATTTTTTAAAGTTAATAGGCCTACTAAGCCGTAATTAATGAATATATTCATATTTCATTAGAATATCAAAAAAGGTTACATTCTGGTTTTCAAAATTTTTATTAGACTTACAAAAAATATAAAATTGCAAACAAGAAAAATTATTTTCTACTAAGCACTAAGTTCTATGTCTATGTATCTGTTTTATTGTATTTATACAATATCAAGTACTTTTATTTGTATTTATTAAATTTATTAAACTGTGCACAACTTTCTATGGTGAAACTAACTTAATAATTTATATTCATTTTTCAGTAGACTAGTATTCCGAGTCACAGATATAAATAATATTAAAATATATAACATTCAATGTAAATGTAAATAACGCAAGAACGAAGTCACACAACGGATATTAGGTTATATATGTTAATATTATTAATCATTTACCTTCTCTTTATATTATTTTCTCATGAACTGTAATAACCTTGTTATTTCTATTACAGGTCTGTGAAGTTCATTTCAGCCCAGAATACGTACAAAGGACTGTGGACTTTTTCGACCACACAGGAAAAAAGTTGGAGGTGCCTTTAAAAAGGATAAAATTAAGAGAGGGTGCTATTCCAACAATACTTCCAAATTGTCCTCAATATCTGTCTGTTCCATCATCATCCAGAGAAAGTACTGACGAAAGGAGAACAAGAAAAGAAAATAACAGTCTGCTCCTGGCAATTCAGCAAAGCATTACAGCTAAAAGTGAATATGATGAGAGTCATATGTTTAATAATTTTTGTGAGTTAGTGAAGTGTTTGAAAATTTTCAAAACTCCCAGTGAGTGGACATTTAATGTTAAAGAAGACAGGTATGTACTATTTTTTTATATAATAGAAAATCCTATCCCAAGTGTTCCAATATTAGCCAGAATTAATAATAATTTACAAATTAGTATTTTTATTAATTCAGTAGAACTGAAGCAACTAGGCAAAGAAAGTTTGCCTCTAGCTTTAAACAATTTAAATAGATTATAGAATATTTTAGAAAGCCTCAAAAATATATACTTGAATGAGGAGACACAAATATCAACAGAGCTTGTCAACTGTATCAAGGCTATGTTAGACAAAGTTGGAACCTCACCTAAATGTGAAATCCAGGAGAAAGTTCAGTTTTTAAAGGAGCAGGTGAGTTTGTTACCAATGAGTAAGGAATGCTATAGATATTCACCTGAATTCTTAGTATTCTGTAGTATTTTGTACACTATATCTCCACACTGCTACAAATTTTTCAGAAATTCTGGTTATGTCACAGTACCACATCCCAATTCTATTAATAAAGTGTGTTCCATTTATCAGACGAACCCAAACATTGAACAAAATGATATCAACTTCTTGATGCATGTAAAGCAAAAGTTCAATTTATTAAAAAGGGAAGATCACATTGTCACATTAATGATAGATGAAATTCACATCAAACCATACATGGACTTCTCTGGTGGGAAAATTTTAGGCTCAGCCCACAATAGTGAGAGTACCGCTACTTTTGCTCATGTGTTCATGGTGCAGAGTTTGCGGTCAAATTTCAAAGAGGTGGTTCACATCCTGCCAATTCATACAATTAAGGCAGAATATTTATTTAATTTCATTAAAAGGGTTATTATAGGGCTGCATAATATTGGATTCAGTGTCATTTGTGTGGTGAGCGACAATAATGCCATAAATCGTAAAGCCATGTCCTTTTTTTCATCTCCACCAAAACTTAGCATAGCTTATCCTCATCCATGCAACAGCTCATCTCCTTTATTTTTTTCCTTTGATACTGTGCATTTATTAAAATGTATTAGAAATAACTGGCTTAACCAGAAAGATGAGAAACAAACACTGCAATATCCACCATTTAATAATTCAACCTGTAATCAGAATATTTCTTTGTTGAGCGCTTCATTTGCCTGTTTAAAACAAATTCATCTGTTAGAAAATAATTCTAACAATCTTGTAAAATTTTCATATAGATTACATTTAAAAGCCCTTAGTCCTACTAATTTTGAAAGACAAAATGTCAAGTATGTTTTAGATGTTTTCAATGAACACGTTATACAGGGCTTGTGAACGCTTGGCAATGTGCACAGTATTGCCAATCATCAAAGTACTGCTGAATTTATTAGAATTATTTTGAATTGGTGGAATATTGTGAGTGTAAAGTCATTGTTCAAGGATGAGCGATTTAAGTATCCCATGTTTAGAACTCTTGCACCAGGTCAAGAAAATTTTTTATATTTAGAAAAGTTTTTAATGTGGTTGGCTTGTTGGAATGATTTTAAAATAGTCTCTAATAAGTTGACGAAAGAGACTCAGCTAGCATTGTCTCATTCCACTCATGCTCTTATAGAGCTAACTAAATATTGTATCGAGGAGTTACATTTTAATTACATTTTGCCTGGTAAAATCCAAACTGACTCTCTTGAAGCACGTTTTGGAAAATATAGGACTATGGCAGGTTCTCAGTACTTGGTATCCCTTAGGCAAATATTTGAGGTGGAGTCAAAAATTAGAATCCAAAATCTGCTCCCTTTAACCCTAAATTCCAATAGTCTTGGTAAGTTGCCAGTACCTCTTTTGGATAGCAGGATAACGGAAACTATTAACACAGTCA
Source organism: Magicicada septendecula (assembly GCA_034769895.1). Lineage (NCBI taxonomy): Eukaryota > Metazoa > Arthropoda > Insecta > Hemiptera > Cicadidae > Magicicada > Magicicada septendecula. The sequence continues at coordinate 44,026,071 of CM068376.1, forward strand.
ATCTGGATAACAGATCCAGTAACATTAATGGTTTCCCTGAATTTGATGTTCAGTTGACTGATGAAGATTTTTCCAAAGCTGGTGGTTACCTTCCTGTTTTTACTTATTTGGCTGGGTATTGTGGCAGGGGGGTTTTGAAAAGGAGCAGGTCTGATATTTGCTGTAAGTTTATAGTTCTTGACAAATCATTCTGTATTGATGAGGAAACTTCTCAATACAGTCTAATAAAAAATATTGACAGAGGTGGACTTCTCTATCCACATTCTGACATTGTCAATGTAGTTATTTTGAATTATTTGACAGTCCAAAAATTAATCAATAGTGTAAATGAAAAAGGATTTTTAAGCTGCAGTCAGCAAAGAGATGTAGTCATCCATTATACTGAAGCGGTGGTGAAAAGACACAACTTTTTTTTAACAGATTTCTTCTGCCCGGCCCACGACCGAGATCTTATATTATATAATTTAGTGAAAGTCTCCACCAATATATTACTTAGTAATTATGTGAAAATTAAAAATGACAACTTTTCAAGAAAATCAAACAAGAAAAGGAAACTATCCACTGTCAAAAATTAATTGCATTTAAAGGAAAAATTCAGTAGACTGTTGACTGTATTAAAAAAATATTATCTGTATGTTTTGATTATGTAGATTTCATAGAATAAAAATATAGGCTGGATAATCTGGTAGGACTATTTGTTATATTAGTAACAATATAAGAATATGTAGAATTTTATTTGTGTATTCTAACATTGTAGCTTCTGCTGAAAATCACTGTTATGAAAAATATGTATAGACATTATTGAATGTTTTATCAATTTTGTAATCTAGTTTGAATAAGTTTTATTTAGTCTTAATTACCAGTCCTATATCTATATAATATAAATATATCCTTGTATATACTGTATCTGTAAAATTGAAAATTAAACTTTCTTCTAATTAATTTTTGTTTTGTTATTTAATCCTGTCATAAATATTTAACACAGGCCAGCCTTGTCAATTATCTTTTTATAAAATATCTCAAATCAGAGTTATGTTAATTGATATGTAATATGAAAAATTTGTAAATTTAACCACGACATTGTCAATTTCGCTCATGGGCTCTAAATGGTTAAAAAAATTGGTTTAGTTATTTTCGATAATAAACAAAAACAAAACAATTAGTTTTTTCGATATGAACAAAAATGGAACAATCAAATTGTTTTATTTTGTCTATTATCTAAGAAATTGCATTAAGATTATTATGTAAGGTAAGGTATTATTAAGGCTGTAAGGTAAAACTTTACGTTTTTACTTATAAAAAACTTTGTGTTCCGAGTCGTCAATATTATAGTGATATTTAGTTAAGATTATTAATTATCTGAGACATACTTTAAAAGTAAGTTTTATCTACTTAAAGCGATGAGCGAAATTATTGACAATATTACCGTTAAATTTATAGATTTTTCGTGTAAAATTCAGTGAATTCAATTCAGTGATTTTGTTGAGAAATTTTTATACATATATTCGACATTTAATTCCGATTGCTTGTGTTGTAATTTTATTCTGTAACTGGATAACTCGGAATACTGTACTGCTGGCCGTGAAGTCGGTCTACATACGATGACGTCACGGATCAGTTGTGAGGCCTGCTATATCAGTAGGTTTTGGTACAGTAACGGTTATGGGATGTAGGTGTGTGTGTGTGTGGGGGTTGCTGGTGGGAGGGAATTGGCGCTGGGATTCAAATTTTGTGTAGGTATCAGTGTATCGAAAAGTATGTGTGATCTGTAATGTAATTGTTCATTTAATATGTTGTTTGGTTGTAGTGTGTGATATCTGTAAATTTCAATGATCACACACTACACTTGGAACCACGAAGCCGCGAGTAATCGGAACGGGTATTCGATTTTTCAGTTTTCAGTTGTCGTTGAATCGGAATAGGTATTTCAACTTTTCAGTCACTGTTATATCCGTTCCACAAAAATAATCGTTCCAAAATACCTGTTATAGGTATACCGGCCCACCTCTTCATTGGGATTTGCAGCTAACCTGTTGGGTAGAAGTATAGAAATTTGCTAGTCTTATCGCGGTAATGTAAAACGTGTGATATTTGAATTAAGGAATCAAGTCAGTTTTATTAATATTAGTATTATTTTTATAATTATATTGTCTAAGTGGATAGTTATTTCAAAGGAGTAAATTGAGCATGTTTAGTGTAGAAGAATATGATATTGAAGTCTTCGGAAGTTAACCTCAAACCGCAAATTCGGAAGGCAGATATTTTTTTAATAGGGTGCATGTGTTGAGTACAACTGAATTAATTAGATTTATCTATACGTGGATATCAATGATGACCTTGCACGGTATTGTATTTGGAACTCTCATCATGTTTTTAATAAAAAGTAAGTGCTCTTTGTAAGCTTTTCACCTTTACATTAACTTAACATTTTTACTGCTATAATTACTTATAGTCAAGTTTTCGTCAACAAAATGTTATATTTCATCTCTTACAAATTATTTGTTATCCTATAAAGTCATGAAATGCAAAAATGGTTACCGCAAAAATAACTAGCATCATGAGATCCGGACCATGGGACTTCACACTTGCCACTTGTAAGACCAGTAGGCCTATATGTCATTTTTGAAGCTTTTACAGTAGTCGATATCACAGTTGAAACTATTACAGTTACATATGGCCACTAAACCCTCAAACTTATTGTATTGTGTCTCCATAATACATTAAGCATGCTTCAGAATCTCTACACTGTATCAGGGGGGTATATCAGTTGAATATTCTTGATCAGTTTGTAACCATGTGTTTACATTCTTAAATAATGTATGAACATTTTAGCAATTTACACATTAACACATAATTAACGGGTTAAAGAAAGAAAGTTGACATTTCATTATTGTACGTACATATTATGGAATATGCCAATATACATTGCACTGTATAACAGTATATGTTACTGTAGTATGTAAAACTGATTTTGGGGGCTGATTTACAGAAAACCCCAGGTTTTCTAAAAACAGATGTGGATACATATTTGTATTTGTTAACAAGAGGCCACTTCATTAAGATTATTTTTTATACATAACCTATCACTTTATTTTTTCACATCAGGTTTTTACCAAATGTTTTTTTGCAGTTGAAAAATCAGGTTGACTAGCAAAACCGGCATTCAAAACTTTTTGCATGCATTTTATTTTATAAAGAAATTATTTTTTTTTTAATTGAATAGGAAATTTGCATAGCTATACTAGCCATACTTTTTGCTTTTCTGTATAAATCCTTTTTTAGGGGTGAGGGTTGGTGTAATCCCAATAAAAGAAGGGGTGATTCTGAACAGTTATTGTATCATCTTAAGAGTTCCTTTCATATTGAAATACATTTTCTTTGATTGTTCTAGTGGTCATTTCTATAAAAATTGTATGTCAGAAACATAGGATAAGCAGTAATTCTGAAAAATAAATGTGCTAAGTACATAAATAAGTGTATGCAGTTGCATAAGTCGTACTGTTTGCATGCAACATTATCTTTCCAAAATTTCATGACTTTACACTGTTGGGCATTATATGTGACTGTTTTTTTTCTGACCAAACAAACATTTTTTGCACCTCAACCAATAAATATCAGTACTAGTTTTTGTGACAAAACAAATAACTATTTAGATTTATTTCTATCTTCTGAAATGTGAGAGAAGTGTGGACTGTGATGCAAAACATTTTCGTGCCTGTAATTTGTTTTCATAGTCAATATTATAAAGCAGTAGTTACAATTAATTAATTGGTGTTTTCTTAATTACTTTAGTTTATTAATTAGGCATACAATAGTTTTTTTTATTATTTATAGAACATCATAACCACAAGTATCTAATGGGTTGGGGAAGTGCTTTTTAGTGTCAGGTTCATAGCGATTAAATACCCAACTGCCCTTGATAACATGTCTATTATGTTTATGTTTCTGGATTTTGCCTTTGTTGAGAGTAATTATCATTTAGTTGCTCCAGTTAACAACAGTGTGGTCTGAATAGCCAGTTTATGTCATGTGTTAATTGTTTTAATAGAACAAATTGACACCTAATATTATATAGCAAATTATGCTTTTGAACCATTTACTTTAAACTGTAACATGTATTTATAACATTTCACATTTATTTTTGCCCAGTGTTTGACTTTTATAGCATCTTTATATGGAAACTGTGTTTAGCTTATCAAATTACTACAACTCTACAACAAGGTAAAATAGCGTAATCATACAGAAAATTGCTGAGATTACTTAAATGTCTGATTATCACTTGTTATGATCATATAAAATGCAACTTATTATTGTCTGGGAACCATTTTAGTGTTCTTTGTGACATTTAATTCTACCATTTTCTCTTTAAAACTTTTAAATCAATGAAAACAAAACTATCATTGTGGTGAGCATATTGAACTTCTGTGAGAATACGATTACAGCATTTCAAGAGTTATCATCCAATCACATAAGTTGCACCATTTTCCATACGAGAATGGTGTTTTACTACATTCTGCTCAAGTTGTAGTAATTTTATGACTTTATATGAAGACAAGCATGGTCCAGTGTTTCAGCATGGTTGAAACAATAGACAATAGAATGCTGGAAAAAGAAATAGTAGTGCAGTCTTGAAGCGAAAATCAGTAAACAAAAATGTATTAAAGAACTTGTCATCAAAAGCCATTGGGTATTTCATGCTATGAACGGGACACTAAAAAGTGTTTACTTTATTTCAGTAGATTCTTGTGGTCAGGAAACAAGAATATGTAGTGCCAGGGTCAATAATAGTGAGTGACTGCTGGAAGGCATACAGTGACTTGCTTTTTTACAATTTCGTATCCTGGTACTGAATAGTCATGGGGGACACGAGAAGGTTCAATACCTATCTTATAGGATGTTTATCCCAATTTATTAATCAAAAGAAATATAGGGATTACAAAGACAGAACCCATCACTTAGGCCTATTTAGAACAAGTGCACAGGTACACAACAGAAACTGTTGCTGACAACAACTGTGATGATTATTAATATAAGGTTTTTACCATTTACACTATTTCTAATATGTAGTTTCTGGTTTTTAGTGTTATAGGTTATTAGTAATATGTATAAGTTTGAGGAAAATAATAACTCTTTAATTCATTATAATTTAATCCCTTTAGATTTTACCAAGCTTATGATACAGTAATGTACACTTTTCATCTAGGTAATATCAGTTATAATATTGATTATGAAAATAGTTTAAATATAGGGTTATCACAATATGTATTTATTTTGATATAAAAACGAGTAATACTGACAGTTACGTATAGTGCCCAACAGTGAAAAGTCGTGAAATTTTTAATAGATAGTGTGCCGTGCAAAAGTATAATTATCCCCTTCAATAACATTTAGTCGGTTTATTACTTAGTTATTTTACATTGCCAACATTTATTTTTTATGAAAATGGTTATTAGAACGGCAAAACTGAAACATGTTTCAATTGTAGTTCAGTAATTCATGTTCATGTTCTGCACACTAACAAAGGAAAGCAGTGGTCCTGTACTTTCTTGGTATTGATATAAATAACATTGGTAATTTCACATTAATGAGATGTCGCAGTTTTTCTTTATTATTTTGATAGTAATTCAGTATTAGATAAAGTTTATAACTTAGTAAACTAACAGTAAAAAGTAAGCTACAGTAGTAAACAGGATTGTGTGGTTATTCAGATATCTTGACAGTTGACAAATTATAATTCTTACTTTTTCTTCTTCATTTTGATTTTGTGGTGTCCAAATCATTTAATTTTAACTGTTCTCTTTAACCTCTTCCAATTATTTTTTCTGTTATAATTATCATAATGTTTGTGTTGCTTGTTAAATAAAGCACTTGTTTTGTGATTGTAGGTTTGTACCTGATAGATGGAAAAAACTGAAATATTTTGTATAAAATAAATGTGCCATCTTGTTAATATGACTTGCTAGACAAATCACTTGTTTCATACTTCAAAACCCTGTAAAATAAAGGTAGTGTCAAAGAACCAAAGGTTTAAATTGTGCATTATTTTTGTAAGTGTTACATTACACAGCGTTCATTGTGTCTTTAGTTGTAGGGACAGAAGAGCGATGCGGCAACACACTGGGCAAGTTATTAATTTGTCCAGGCGATAATTATCCCAAACATTACACAAAGTGTTGTTGGAATGCAACAAGTGTTGACTGCTGCCCACATGAAATAACCCCAGTGCTACAAGATGATAACACGTAAGTTAGTATTGTTTCGGTTAAATAAAAAATATATTAAAGCATAGAGAAAAGCAGATAAACCGAACCAGTTCAAATCATTTGTGTCTATTCCGAGGTATAAACAAATACTGATACTACTGTATCTGATAACCTATAATTACAAAAATCCTAACTGTATTGGTTTTTGTAGTACTATGCTACTGAGTACAATATCAACTTGATGACTTGCAGCATTTTTGTTGAGAATTTAGGTTCCAGGACTTGGCCAGCTAAGTGGTAGGTTGTGTACTTAGGCATTTCTGCTATGTAATCAGGACACACACACACACACACACACACACACCTTACTGGTGATACAACTACTGATTATTAAGAATTGAGTTACATGTTATAAAGGGCATGTGGATTGTTATTATAAACAATAATATATTATGATACAAATATAATAAAAGAAACTGTTAAAAGCATTCACCAGTAAAGTGTTAACTAATAAACAAAAACAGCACAGAACTGAATACACTTAAGAGTTTTTTACTTGAACTTATAATTGAAACAGTGGCATGTAATTATAATAAAAGTCAAACACAAACTTCACATAGCCCTGTAATACTGAAACAAGTTACAGTAGAACTTGGCTAATTTGAAGCTGAAGGGACCAGTAAAAAATTCGAATTATCCAAAAATTCGAATTAGGAAAGTTTTAGTAAGGGTAGAAAAATCAAATCAAAAACCAAAATTCAGTAAAGCAATATGTTATTTTATTAAACAATTTCCTTATACATATGTATTACAAACGTATAAACACGTTTCAGTACAAAATATAGCATTTAGACTTTTTTTTAAAAAGCTATAAACTTTTGATTGCATTTCGCAGTTAATACACTGAGTTGTAATAAACTCTTCAAGTTTATTAAGTGCTTGGAAAATAGCGTCACTTACGTTCTGCTGTCCTTCAACAAACCGTCTCAAGTCTTGAATGTAATTTGATGCCTGTAAAGCCGTTGGAATAGGTCTCTCTGGAAGTTCTAGCTGGTCCCCTTCTTCATTTGAAGATACACCATCATTTCTTTTGTTCGTAACATCAGCCACGATCTCCCCATCTGTCTGTTCACCGCACACCGCCAAGTCTTCATCCATGTTTACAAACTCTTCGTAACGAATGCCTGCGTTATGTCCAACATCTTCCCAGTTATCCGCATTGGGTACGACTTCTCTAGCAGCTTTATTCTCCTCTTCACCTTCAATGTGGCAGAAACCACCTTTACGAAAGCAATTAGCAATTGTTTTTTGCGTAACTTGGTCCCAAGCACTGTTGCACATGCAGGCAGCTTGAAGGATGTTAACCTTGATGGTATTTTCGTGCTCATCTAAATAAGCACCTGACAGAATGTTTTGGACCACAAGCTGTCTGTAAAAATGCTTAAAATTTTTTATTACACCTTGGTCCATAGGTTGAACTACTGAAGTCATGTTTGGGGGGAAAAACACAACCTTTACATTTTCCATCACAGGAATAGTGTTGTGCGCTGTACAGTTGTCAATAAACAAGACGATTCTTCTGTTTTGATTCCGAAATTTCCTGTTGATTTTCAAAAGTCATCTTTCGAAAATTTCACCTGTCGTCCAAGCTTTATTGTTTGATTCATAGTCAACTGGCTTTGTTTTTACATTTTTGAAACAGCGTGGGTTGGCTGACTTCCCTGTCATTAGCAAAGGCAGTTTTTCCCAGCCATCCATGTTTGCTCCGAATAAAAGTGTTATGTGCTCCTTGCTGTGTTTGCCGCCACTACAACTTTCTCCTTTAAAAGCAAGTGTTTTGTCGGGGGTGCATTTGAAGAATAAGCCCGTCTCGTCTACGTTAAAAATGTCTTTAGCATCTCTATCAGAAGGGATTTGCAACAAATCGTCTTTCTATGAATTTGCAGCTTCAACGTCAACATATCCACTTTCCCCACAAACAGTTTTGAAAGACATGCCATTCCTTTCCTTAAAACCATCGAGCCAACCAGTGCTGGCCTTAAAATCGTTTTTCCCTAAGCTAGATGCAAATTCCTCAGCTTTGGCTCTGACGAGGGGCCCACTGACTGGAATTTTTTTGTCCCTTGCTTGCTTAAACCACTTCACTACACATTCATCCACGTCAGGATTTTCTGGTCCTCGCGCTCTTTTCCTATCTTTGTCGCTGGCTTTACACACACTATTCAAAATCTTCTCTTTATTTTTTAGATACATTGACAGTGTATTTGGCGGTCCCCCGAATTCCTAAGCAATTTCAGATTTCTTTTTTTGTCCCTTTTCCACTTCCCGAATAACGGCAACTTTTTCGGCAAATGTCAATGATTGTATTGGGTCCGTGTTGGTTTTGAAAGGGCCATGATGAACACACAACACAATAAAACTGCACAATAAGCGTCACTAAAACACACCAGTCTGTATATACAGTACTGTATAAGAAAGGAACGGTCTCTCACTACAGGACACAGCTCGCACAGTAGAAACTCAAAAAGACTTAACCCTTCCACAAATGCAGGCAGACTGAATTAAAAGCAACAGTGAGGGTGGCTGACTGACGAGGCGTGGAACAAGGGACAATGGCGGACGGTACCGTTACACGAGCCAGTCACGTGTCATCGCGAGATTCTGGCGCTAATTCCACAAATTTGACACAAAGGACAGGCATCTCTTCACAAAGGGCGATGCCTGCTTGTCTGTTTCCAGTCGTGTCTCTATTGTACGTGGTCTAGCCCATACTGCAGGCGATTTTTTGTAGTTTGAGGAAAATTTTTATTTTGAATTAACCAAAAAAAGTTCGAATACAGACGATGTTTTTGCACGGTTTTACATAGGATATTCAAGGGACCACGGTAAAAGTTTGAATTATCCACGAATTCGAATTATGCACGTTCGAATTAGCCAAGTTCTACTGTATAATTATTCAAGTAAAAATGAAGAGAAAAGACCTAATTCATTGTTATAGTTGTACGTTGCTGCTGCTGATTAGTTATTTGACCTGACATTAAATACAGTAATATAGTTACTAATTAAATATACTAAGTGTTAGTGTGTAAATTAAAAATGACAATATTATATATATATATTTCATTAAAATTAATTAAATGGGTCTGAAGACTTACATTAAACATATTTTCTCTTTGTGTCCTTGTAGAATCAGAATGGCTGAACTGTCTTAGATGAAAAAATGCCATATGATTCAACTTTATTTATTAATATATCCTAAAACAAATTCAAAAAATTGTAAATGGAGTACTAACAATTAAGTTTTGAGTTGCACATGGTTTTAAAATATTAAACAAAATATAATCATGTATGTGCTTTTTATTTTTTTTAATATTATCTATACCTTACCATTTTTGAAATCAAACAACAATTTTACATTGTTCAGTAAATTTGATCACGTGATCTAACAATACTGAGGTTGAAAACGTTTATTCCAAGGTGGAAATTACTTATATGCTGTTGGGTAAAATAACGGTAACACAAAAATTACACATTACCAGATGACCACTTGGCCTCAGCCAAGTAACTTGACCATCAAAAAACGTAATTTTAAATTTTATTTAAAATAATTAGTTTGTAACATTTACATAACCAAGGCATATTGAGATAAATAATTCCCATGACTTTGCAACTATCCCAGCCTAAAATCTTTGTCCTGGTGAAACAGAACTTTTTTTTAACGCAGGATTTTTCACACTCTTGACATACATGTATGTAAATTCTTTTTGTTTGTGGCTTGATTAGAATGAAAGCATAAACTGTTGCAGAACATTTTTCTCCCATATATATATATATTGCGACAGTACAAATAAGTGATGTACTGAGCATGGAATATAAAAATTTAAATTTACTTAATAAACTGTAAATAATTAATAATATATTAGAAATAAGCATGTTAGGGATTGCAAGAGTGGCTCAGACAAAAATATGAACAGGTGTTTCGACCTGAATCAACGTGCACACACACACACACATGTAACTGAAAGTGTGTACACCAGTATTTTGTTAGTGTGTGTGAACGCAGGTCTCTGCAGGCGAGTTTGCCACCCCAAGATGAATAATTGCACAATTACTGTTTTTCCGTAATTATTCATAAACTAGAATTAAGAATTAAAATCCAAAAGCACCATAAAATGTAAATAAATTTACTAAATACTGTGTACGAAAACCACGCGAAAGTGACACACCGTACAAGTGCCATAGTGAAATAACTGTGTACAAATCGAAAGGGTTAAGTTGCAATGTCCAAAATTGCAGTGAACATGTGTTGTAAAATTAGTTATAAGATAAGTATAAGAGTATACTTACAGGACTCTGCAATTCGCAGAAATATAAAAAATAGCGAATTTGACAAAGAGTGGGGGAACTGACGCCAAAGACAGTTTCTAACATGTCGATTTTGGACCACTGCAGGGTGTCGACCAAGACATGGGTATAAATAGAACACGCAAGCTGCAGTGGTTCTCTTTCTTGAATCATCCACGGTGCAGCGGGAGCTTATGCCCGTCAGCACGGCGTATTTATTAATTTTTTTTAAACAGTTTAAATTTGCCAGTTACATACAAATACGTAACTAAGCTGTAAAACAATCATTGTAATTAATAACAGCACTACTTAAGAAGATCCATTAATGATTCGACACTAGACAAGAGAAGAGTTCCATAGCGATTCGACGCTGGACAAGAGAAGAGTTCCAGAGAGCAATACGACGCTGGACAAGAGGAGAGTTCCATAGAGATACGACGCTGGACAAGAGGAGAGTTCCAGAGAGCGATACGACGCTGGACAAGAGGAGAGTTCCAGAGAGAGAGAGAGAGACAGCCGACGCTGGACAAGAGGAGAAGAGAGACAGCCGACGCTGGAGGCGAGACGAGGACGAACACCGATGGAACAAAAATGATCGAGTATGATTGACGACAATAAGGTGATAGACAACTTATTCATATCTTAATCATACAAAGAATACAAAGACAGTTAAAGACATTAATATTTTATTTAAAAATAAGAGCAATGTTTCTTGTATAGTAGAGTTAAAAATCATAGATGTTTTAGAAATACGATTAACATAACAAGAGCTCAAATTAATATGATATAAAATGATTACAAAGAATTTAAATAAAAACAATTAGTATTTGAGAAAACAGTACTGAGAAACAATAACTATTAATATTTTGAGTACGTTACAATATAAAAAAAAAAGATTTAAAAATTGATTTTGAAACATATTAATAGACTGAGTAGTCTAAAAATGAGATTTTTCTTTTATATACTATTTAGTAGCATAGAATGTTTAGTTAGTAAGGATGTATATATCTTAAGCCTTACGGCATAATAACAAATAATAACTAATGTTTTAACATCGAAGTCAGTGCCATGTGCACATATATTTTTTTATAGTATCAAATAAAATTTTAATTACCGTTTCAAGTTACATAGAGTTCTTATTGCAGATACACCTGACACCCAATTTAAATGTTATATTGTTTAAAGAATTTGTCTATCTTGAACGTGAGATCGTTCACACCTATTTATGTATATGTAACGTTGCATAAATTTGGTGCTCCAAGATCGTGGGGCTCCACAAATTTAAATTAAATTAAATTTGCAAAATTTGTCACGTTATATAATTTGTCGCCCTGGACGTGGGGCATGACATGCCTAAATTTACGTACAAAAATTTGTGACATAAATTGTAGCTCATGAATGTATGACCCGATACCCATCATTTAACTATTAAAATTTTTTTATGTAGCTAAATGGTTGCTCTAAAAAAATATAAAGAGTGTGTTAAAGGAAAAATGTATAATATATAATTATTATTTGTATTAAACAGTAACTGAATGTAATGTTAAATTGTTGTGTAATCACACAGCTGGCGCCCACAAATAATATTGTTGTCTATGTAACAGGTGTAACTGTAATGAGTATTAATAATAACTATTAATAAAAATACAGAAATAAATAAATAAGTAGGGAACGGTTATCAATAATAATTTTTAAAGAATTACTATTAAATAAATATTTTAATAATACTTCAACATGACGACTCCAGGAAATTTAGACGTCGAGGCATTCCAAATGATGATGCGTGCCTGGGTCGATGAAATAAGTACAAAACAAACGGAAAATATAAATGCTAAATTAGACGAATTAAAAGAATCTAATAAGAAACAATTAGAAGAACAGTCCGAAAATTTTAGACAGGACACCATAAAAATTACCGAGAGTCTAGAAGAGTTAAAAATTGATAATCTACAGTTGAAACAAGACAACATAGAAATAAAACAAAGTATAATAGATAGTAATGCACAGTTAACCGAAAAAATTGGTGACACCAACATACGTATTGATACTCTAGAGAATAATTTTTAAACAAGCCTTACATGAACAAGTTGTACGGATTGAAAATAAACAAAAAGAATTACGTCTCGAGTGGAGAAAAGATTTAAAAGAAACGCATAAACAAATAAATGATACTTTAACTACTATAACGCGAGAACAGGATGATAAAATCCAAGCTATTAATAATGTATCCCAAGTAAATACCAGTAAACTTAGAGAAATAGAAACACGTACTGTAGTTATTGAGAATAAAATTGAAGAAACTACGAAAGACCGGTCGGGAGACGTATCACATATGAAAGAAGAAATTCAAGAGGAAATGAACCAACTACGAAGTGAGTTAAGAAGACGACAGAACCAAATGACCATATTTCCTACACCAACAGAAGAAAGGAGCAGACTTAAGTTCTCTGGTGGTAAAGGGGAGAACAGTATGGAATTCCTAGCAAGAGTAGAGAAGGAAATAGAAAAAATTGGGAGTGCAATAAATGACGACGAGAAGATAGACTTCGTCACACGATATCTTAGAGATTCAGCCAGCCAATTGTACTCTATTATTAGAGATAACGTAAGTACATATCAACAGTTTCGTGAAGCATTCGAGAACTGATACTGGAATCTACATACCCACCCGACAAGTACGGGATCAACTCGAATATGGAAAGTTCAATCCACAAGGACAGCAGAGTATTGAACAATACACAATTACGCAAATAGAACGTGTAAAGCATCTCAAACCTAAATTCTCAGAATATGAAATTGTTTCAAAATTATCTTACCATTTTCAGCGAGATATCCAGTTAGCAGTTTATACACAAGGGATCAAAACCATAGAAGAATTTTTAATCCTTGTAACACAGTCGGAGAATATCAATAAAGGTAAGAACACACAATACTGGGAACAAAAACACGCAAATCATCACCATAATTATCACAGAGATGACAAGAAAGCAATACAAAACACTATACCGCACCGTGATAATTATAAAATAAATTATTCGCCACCAATGTACAACACTACAACACGCGCTAAAGAAACTGAACAAAATAATACAGCTAGACGACAAGGAGACGTTACATGGTCATCCAATCGTAAACAGTTTTCAAAACCAGCTGACAAACGCGTTGCCGCAGTACGAGGGGACGACGAAAAAAAATTGAAGAGAGAAGTCCAAGGAATGAATGAGACAGTAACATTCCACAGCCGACCGTCCACATCAAAGGCGTCACAATGACTGAATAAACGGAAGCAAAATTATAAAATAAACAACATATACCCCTGCGATATTAGGGAAGACTTATTAAGCACCGAACAGGATATAAAGCGAGACGCGCAACAAACACAATGCCCTATTGTGACTGTGAACATAAACAGGTGTAAAATACGAATGCTAGTTGATACCGGCAGCCAGCTGTCTGTTCTTAACGCTGCATGGGTTCAACGCAACAAGAAATATTTTTAAAATACTGCAATTTTGCCCATAAATAATTTAAATATTACAACAGCTACCAATAAAAAAGAAAGAGTTAAACAACAAGCATATGTAACTCTAACATATAAAAATCTAGAGTTAGAACACCCTATGATAATTATGCATAAATTGATTTATGATGGAATTTTAGGTATCGATATACTAAATACAATCAATGCTAAGATTAATATTAATGATAATATAATTATGTGTAATTATAAAAATGTTCAATATGAAGTAAACATGAACAGCGAAGAAGAAGAGTGCAAGGTAAGTGAAACACCTATTACTTTGTACAAGCCACAAATACAATATGGTCCAACTCGACATGTGAATGCGGTAGATGAAGGGATGACAACACAGGAAGAAGAGAAACTGCACGAATTAATAGAAGAATATATTGATGTATTTAGTGAAGTACCGACGCAGACGACAGTATACGAACATTCTATAGTTGTGTCAGACCCTACAAAAGTCATTAGGAAGACATACCCTATCCCAATGCGATATGAGGAAGAGGTTGAACTCGAAATTCGGCGTATGATCGAAAATGGAGTCATAGAGCGATCGAACAGCAACTTCCTGAATCCTCTAGTGGTAGTAAAGAAGAAAAATGGAGAGATACGTCTATGCCTTGACATGAGGGAGCTGAACAGCATTGTATTAAAGGAGTATGACTGTGCACCAACTGCGGACGAATTATTTACTAAGTGTGAAGGAGCAAGGTATCTGACGAAGCTAGATTTACGCTCAAGTTTCTGGCAGATTCCAATTCGTGAAGAGAATAGAAAGTACACTGCTTTCCTGTATAAAAATAAATGCTACCAACACAGGGTAGTACCCTTCGGATTAAGCACGAGTTTAGCAGCCATCGTAAAGTGTCTAGAAAGAGCCCTAGGACCAGAAGTGGAACCCTACACCATGATATTTGTAGATGATATCTTAGTTATATCTAAAACGTTAGATGAACATATAAAACATCTAAGCACGATATTCCAAAAGTTTAGGCAAGCGAACATATCCCTTAACCTAGACAAATGTGAATTTATCAAAACCTCTATCCAATTCCTAGGTCACATTATTTCATCCTCTGGTATTCAACCCGATCCTATCAAAATTTCCAGCATAACTAATTTCCCTATACCCGGAAATCTCAAAGAGTTAAGAGCATTCTTAGGACTCACAGGATACTACAGAAGATTCTCACCGTTATATGCAAGAGATACGCAACCGCTTCTAGAGCTGACGAAGAAAGAAAAAAAATGGAAGTGGGAGAAGAAACATCAAGATGCCTTTAACCAAGTGAAAGTTGTTCATCGAAAATATTATGTTACATCATCCTCAACGAGAAGGAAAATTCGTAATATACTCCGATGCTAGTGACTACGCCATAGGAAGTGTACTATATCAACAAGATACGATGGGAGAGCACCGAGTTATTGCCTACGCCAGTAGAGTCTTCAAAGGAGCTGAAAAACACTACTCCACATCAGAAAAAGAAATACTTGCTATAGTATACGCTCTTAAGCAATTCAGATATTATGTTTATGGTACTCATTTTGAGATACATACTGACAACCAAGCATTATCATTTTTATTCAAATGCAAAGTAACAAATGCCCGATTATTAAGATGGATTTTAGCCATTAGCGAATACTCATTTACCATTAAATACTGTAAAGGTAAAGACAATATTGTAGCGGACACACTAAGCCGATACATCAAGGAAGAATGTGAAGAAGTTTATGTGAGCGAAAAGAAAGAAGTACGTTTGTTATCAATTAAATTCAAAGAGAATGATGAAGTAAAACAAATGCTGAAAAACTTAGCACATCAACAAGATTTGGACGTGACGATAAGGGAGATGAAGAACCAACAACAGCTACCAAATCATTATAAGGTACTAAATGGAATTCTTTTCAGGTTAGTAAGACAAGACTGGAAGATAGTACTAACGAATGACATGCTACAAAAATTAATTCGACCAGCACATGAGAGTTTAGCACATGCTGCCGCTCTGAAATGTTATTTGAGTCTACGAGAAGATTTTACGATAAATAATATGTATCGAAAGATAAAGAAAGAAGTAAAGAAGTGTTATGAATGTCAAACGGCGAAAGGGCCGAATTTACACACATATGTAGGAATGCAAAGTATACAGAAGGAGAACAAAGGAGAGCTAATTGCAGTGGATTTTCTGGGACCATTACCACGATCAAGTCGAGGTGTGAAGCACATATTGGTATGTATCGATGTGTTTTCCAAGGCAGTCCGACTGTACCCAATTATGCGACCCACAACCAAAGTTGTTCTAAAGATACTACTGCAGAAGTACATTCCGTTATATGGAAAAAGAAGAAGGTACTCAGTGATCAAGGTGTACAATTCCAAAGTGAAAAATGGGAGAGGACGTTAAGGGAAAATGGAATACAACCAGTACTCACATCCATAAGACATCCTCAAGGAAAACTTGCTGAGAGAGTTAACAAAGAATTAGGTAAATATTTACGAATATATTGCCATAATCAACACAATAAATGGGCAGAATATTTACCATTTCTTGAAAAAGCCATTAACGAAAATTATAGTGAAGCAACAGGATACACTCCAATGGAATTAGAAGAAGATAAGAAGCCAACCATCTGGCTTCCAAAAATCTTTTGGACTAAATATATAAACAAACCTAATAACCAAAATGTACCTATACCAATAAGTGTGAAAATTGGATACGCAAGACAACGGATAACAGAAAGGGGTAACAAAAGAGTAGAGAGATTTAATCTAACTCACAAGCTACAACAATTCAACGTGGGAGAAAGTATACTACTCAAAGCAAATCCAGTGGGAAAAAGGAGTGATAATACGGCGAAGAAATTCTTCAGACTTTATAATGGACCGTATACGTTAAGACAGCGAGTAGGACAACACACTTTCATTGTATATGATGAGATACAGAAGAAAGAAATTGGTAAATTCCACGCAACGTCATTTAGGAAGTTCTACACATGAAAACAGAGGTCAATGAAACCAGTTAAATCAGCTGTTTGTAAAGCCACCCTACTACAAGGTCGCGAGCAGTGAACGTACGAAGAGGGGAGGTAAGACAGTTGTATACACTCCAATTAAGAGTGATGACGAATATTACTCTTTATTATTTGTTACATTTTTTTTTGCAAATAATAATAATAAAAAAAAAATTATAAATAAATTTATTAAATTTTTTTTTGTTACCAAGCAGAGGAATAATGCGACAGTACAAATAAGTGATGTACTGAGCATGGAATATAAAAATTTAAATTTACTTAATAAACTGTAAATAATTAATAATATATTAGAAATAAGCATGTTAGGGATTGCAAGAGTGGCTCAGACAAAAATATGAACAGGTGTTTCGACCTGAATCAACGTGCACACACACACACACACACACACACACACACACACACACACACACACACACATGTAACTGAAAGTGTGTACACCAGTATTTTGTTAGTGTGTGTGAACGCAGGTCTCTGCAGGCGAGTTTGCCACCCCAAGATGAATAATTGCACAATTACTGTTTTTCCGTAATTATTCATAAACTAGAATTAAGAATTAAAATCCAAAAGCACCATAAAATGTAAATAAATTTACTAAATACTGTGTACGAAAACCACGCGAAAGTGACACACCGTACAAGTGCCATAGTGAAATAACTGTGTACAAACCAAAAGGGTTAAGTTGCAATGTCCAAAATTGCAGTGAACATGTGTTCTAAAATTAGTTATAAGATAAGTATAAGAGTATACTTACAGGACTCTGCAATTCGCAGAAATATAAAAAATAGCGAATTTGACAAAGAGTGGGGGAACTGACGCCGAAGACAGTTTCTAACATGTCGATTTCGGATCACTGCAGGGTGTCGACCAAGACATGGGTATAAATAGAACACGCAAGCTGCAGTGGTTCTCTTTCTTGAATCATCCACGGTGCAGCGGGAGCTTATGCCCGTCAGCACCGCGTATTTATTAATTTTTTTTAAACAGTTTAAATTTGCCAGTTACGTACAAATACGTAACTGCCAGTTACGTACAAATACGTAACTAAGCTGTAAAACAATCATTGTAATTAATAACAGCACTACTTAAGAAGATCCATTAATGATTCGACACTAGACAAGAGAAGAGTTCCATAGCGATTCGACGCTGGACAAGAGAAGAGTTCCAGAGAGCAATACGACGCTGGACAAGAGGAGAGTTCCATAGAGATACGACGCTGGACAAGAGGAGAGTTCCAGAGAGCGATACGACGCTGGACAAGAGGAGAGTTCCAGAGAGAGAGAGAGACAGCCGACGCTGGACAAGAGGAGAAGAGAGACAGCCGACGCTGGAGGCAAGACGAGGACGAACACCGATGGAACAAAAATGATCGAGTATGATTGATGACAATAAGGTGATAGACAACTTATTCATATCTTAATCATACAAAGAATACAAAGACAGTTAAAGACATTAATATTTTATTTAAAAATAAGAGCAATGTTTCTTGTATAGTAGAGTTAAAAATCATAGGTATTTTAAAAATACGATTAATGTAACAAGAGCTCAAATTAATATGATATAAAATGATTACAAAGAATTTAAATAAAAACAATTAGTATTTGAGAAAACAGTACTGAGAAACAATAACTATTAATATTTTGAGTACGTTACAATATAAAAAAAAAAAGATTTAAAAATTGATTTTGAAACTTATTAATAGACTGAGTAGTCTAAAAATGAGATTTTTTCTTTTATATACTATTTAGTAGCATAGAATGTTTAGTTAGTAAGGATGTATATATTGTTACGACGGTCTACTCGATCGTCGTAGGTACAGTGGAAACAAAATAAGTACAAGACACCAATTAAGTCGCTAATCACACCTTTAATTGTTATAGTAAAACAGTTCGTAATTAACAACACAGTGTCTACAACAAATCAAATGAAATTGTTCGTACGCAATAAAATGTCCACTAATATTAAAACTCAACTGTATTACAATTATACCGTCCGAATACAAAACGCAACACTTCACTAATAACTACTTGAACGTACACCGTAATAACCCGAACCGCTCTGTAAATATATCGCACTAATACTCTCGAACCGCACAGTCAAAAATCTCGCATTGAACTGAAAACTAAAGCCGCGACGCGATGTATTTATAGTTACGCTCACACACCAGAAGCTTCCAAACTGCGTCTTATCTCTCGCGAACTACGTAATTAGTACGGTCTTGACACAGTCCGAGTGCCCGAGCGAAGGCTGGCAAAGTCGAGATTTTTCTCGCAATGTGCGTTTAGTAGCACGTACACCACACGCTTACGTCGAGATCTTTCTGGGACATTCGATAAACGCCTAGATTGTTCTACGCTGTCGTAGCACTGCCCCCTCCTTAAGCATGTTCATCCCGAACTGGCAAAGCGTCTCTAAATTTGTATTTAGCCAGGCGATCTAGGTGGACGACCTTGAACTTTCGCTGTCCTTCCTGTTGAATCCGATAAACAACATCGTTAATCCTTTTTTTTACAGTGTAGGGTCCTTCCCAGTTAGACTGAAGCTTAGGTGAGCGACCACGACGGCGCTTTGGATTGAACAACCAGACCTGATCTCCTTCTTGGAAACCCACACTATTGCTGCGAATGTCATACCGAGTTTTCATTTTATCACTGGCAATCTTGAGCCGTCCTCTTACCAAGCGATTCATTTCTCGCAGTTGGTTTTCTAATTGCGAGGAATAGTTCTTTGGCTCTTGGGACTGAGTCTCAGGTGATCCAAACATCAAGTCCCCAGGAAGACGAATCTCCCGCCCAAACACCAATTTTGCTGGAGTCATGCCGGTTGTGTCATGTACTGATGATCTATACGCCATAAGGAATAGTGGTATACGTTGGTCCCAGTCTGTTTGGTTCTCGTCAACAACTTTCGAAAGATGCTGCTCAAGTGTCCTGTTGAATCTCTCAACCATCCCGTCCGACTGAGGATGCAGAGGCGTTGTCCTGGTCTTTCGAATTCCAAGTAGACGGCATAATTCTTTAAACACTCCTGATTCGAAATTTCTCCCTTGATCCGTATGGATTTCCATAGGGGCTCCATAACGGCAACAGAAGTTGTGAACTAACTGCTTTGCCACAGTGGTAACCTCCTGATTTGGAATTGCGCAGGCTTCCACCCACTTAGTAAAGTAGTCACCTACAACCATGATGTACCGGTTTCCAACGTTATACTGTCTCATTTTTCCCCTGCTTCTGGTTTGTGGGCCCTTGCTTGCAGCACATATTTCACACGTCCGAACCCATTCCTCTACGTCGTGGCGAAGATGAAGCCAATAGAATCGCTTCCGTATTTTGTCAAGGGTTTTGTTAACGCCAAGATGGCCTCTAGATGTTCCATCATGCATCTCCTTCAAAACAGACTGCACTTTACTTCGGGGAACTATCAACTGCATGACCACGTCTCGTCCATCTGCACTTTCCCAAGCCCTTTTCAGCAATCCGTTTTCTAAGGTGAGAGATTCCCATTGTGCCCAGTAGCCCTTCAGCACTTCGGAACCATGGCAGATATCTTGCCAATCCGGGCGGCGACCTTCCTCTTTTGCTGTCAAGATTGGTCCCATGTCTTCATCAGTCATCTGTTCTTGTCGACAGTCTTGTGTTGTCCAGCCATCAGCCAGGAAATCTACAGTGATGGCTTGAACATGTTCGCTTGAGTTTTGTTCTTCCTTTCTGTGGCAATGTCGGCAGTCTTCCGGGCATGGTCTTCGTGATAAGCCATCTGCATTACCGTGCAGGCGCCCCCGCCGATGTTGTACCTTGAAGTTGTACTCTTGCAGACGTTCGAGCCACCTTGCCAACTGTCCTTCCGGATTTTTAAATCTCAAGAGCCATGCAAGTGCAGCATGGTCGGTACGTAGTGAAAACTCTCTCCCATAGAGGTATTTATGGAAGTGCTCCAAAGCTCTGACAATTGCCAACAACTCTCTTCTTGTAACACAATAATTTCTCTCTGGTTTAGAAAGCGTCTTGCTGTAATACGCTATTACTCGTTCTTCACCGTTCTGCACTTGAGACAAAACTGCTCCTAGACCAGTATTGCTTGCGTCTGTGTCTACGATGTACTTCCCTTCGGAAGCTGGAAAAGCGAGAATTGGCTGCGAACATAATGCAATCTTCAACGTTCTAAATGCTTGTTCACACTCTCTCGACCATTGGAAGTTTCGTTTATTTTCCGTTAGCTCATGCAGTGGTTTAGCAATAGTAGCGAAGCCTTTCACAAAACGTCGGTAATATGAGCATAACCCCAGGAAACTCCGAACTTCGTGTTTATTCTTCGGAACTGGCCAGTCTCTTACGGTGTCTACTTTATTAGGATCCATGCTAACGCCCGCTGCCGAAACCAGATGGCCCAAATACTGTACTTCCTTCTGGAATAGAGAACACTTCTTCGGGCTCAGCTTCAGTTGTGCACCGTGAATTCTAGTTAGAACTTCCTTAAGGTTTTCCAAATGATCTTTGAAAGTCTTCCCGATCACTATGACATCGTCTAAGTAAACAAGGCAAGTTTTCCACGTCAGGCCTCGGAGTATCAGGTCCATCAATCTCTCAAATGTTGCCGGTGCATTACAGAGTCCAAATGGCATGACGTTAAATTGGAATAAGCCACTTGGGGTCGAGAAAGCGGTCTTTTCCTTGTCTTCTTGATGAAGACCCACTTGCCAATATCCACTCTTCAGGTCCAATGTGGAAAACCACTGTGCTCCGGACAACGTGTCGAGTGTATCGTCAACGCGAGGTAATGGATAGCAGTCTTTCTTTGTAACGTCATTTAACCTCCGGTAGTCTACGCAGAAACGCAATCCACCATCCTTCTTCGCTACCAGCACTACAGGGGAAGACCAAGCACTTGACGAAGGTTCAATTACTCCCTCTGTCAACATGTCCTGTACTAACCGAGACATCTCCTCTTGTTTAGATAATGGAGGCCTTCGAGGAGGTTGGCGTATCGGTGTTGTGTCCCTGGTATTGATGCGATGTTGCACAAGAGAGGTTCTTCCCAGTGACTGTCCCCGAACTGCAAAACAATCTTTGAATTCGTGTAAAAACTGTCCGAGTTCTTTTACCTCACCACTTGAGAGGTCGTTAGAAGATCTGTTCAATAACTCTTGCAGTTCCTCTGGTAATTTAGAAGTATCCGACGAACTGGGTCTTCGTTGCGTTATTCCGGCTACCCAGGCCACAGGAGTCAATTTGCCTAGGAGCGTATTGCTTTGTAAAGTGATAGCTTGATCCAAAATATTCGCCACTCTAATAGGTACATTTCCGGTTTCGTCAGGTTTTACTAAACTTCTGGCAATTAGTATGCCCGGTGTGCTGACTACCTGGGGTTCGAATATAGAGCACTGATTGCCCCTAGTATCTACCGCAGTTCTAACCATGATGATCTTTTCGGAGTTTGGCGGAACAGTTACGGCCACTTGGTGTATGACGTCCATCGATTTTTCTGCTGTCGTCATTGTTGATAGCATTACCTCTTCGCCTCCGATTCTCAAGACATTGTTTTTGAAGTCGACTATAAATCCGTATGCGTTCATAACGTCCACACCAAGAATTGCTTCATCCACAATGTCTGCAACAAGTACTTGATGATTAAACTCAAGTCTACCGAGGCGTAGGTGTATCTCCACTTTTCCATACACTTTTACAGGCCGTCCAGTAGCTGTTCGCAAGCTGCAAGAGCACCAGATTGGCTTGAGATCTTTCACCACGTCGGGGCGCACAATAGAAACTGTTGCGCCTGTGTCAACTGTAATCGAGGTTGGCCTTTCTTGAACAAATCCGGTAACTACCAAGCTCCCGGTGTTTTTCTGAAGCGTAGAAATTGCGTATTCTCTAGGGGCTTCGTTCCTCCAGTTAGTCAGCACACGCCCCGTTGCACCGACTATTGCTCGTTTCCCTGCTGCTGAATTCTAACACGACAATCTCGTTGTAGATGTCCAGGTTTCCCACATCGATAACACTTCGGTCTTCCATCCTTTCTTATTTTATTCTGTGGCGCCGACCGTCGAGTCTCTGTTCCTTGTTCTTCTTCCTCATCGTCTGTGCCGTCTCGATCTTTTAGCTCGCGCACTTTATGACTTGTCCAACCAGACGCTGATTTGGCGGCCTCAAATTGCAAAGCATGTACCAGGGCGTCCGCACTGTTCTGGTGTCTTGCCATTCGTAACACTTGCTGTAGTTTGTTATCTCGGACACCGGCAGTAAATGTCTGCATCGCAAAACGCGTTCGAAAATCTTCTGGCGCTTCAGGATAGGCCAGTCTAATTAGTCTGTCGATACTTGCTTCAAACTCTTGAAGACTTTCCCCGGAATGCTGTCGCCTTGCTCTCAACTGGGTGCAGTACACATCTCGCAAATGTTTATCACCATACCGTAATTCCAGAGCTTTTATCAACTCGGCATAGGTGTTCTGGCTGTCAGGTGGCACTTTCTGTAGTAGTTCTGCCGCGGGTCCGTTTAATGCAAGAACAAGTGAAACAGCCTTGTCTTTTTCTGTCCAATTATTTGCGCATGCAGCAGCTTCAAATTGGCGGAGGTACGTTGCCCAGTGAGTGCTTCCGTCAAAGGTTGGAGCTTTGACATGAACTGTCCCTACTGCAGGCAAAGTGACTTTCTCTGTTAACTTATTTTCTGTGTATTTTTCTGTCTTGATCACTGGTACAGTCTGTTCAGAAATTTGTTTTGGTTGAATCTTCATGCACTGTTCAACTTCAATTTTAATTTGTTCTCTTATGTTTGCCATTGAGTTTTCTACTGCAGATATTTTTGTTGACATAACTTCTTCCACAGTCAAGACAGATTTTTCTACTTTAGCTATTTTATTTGACATGGATTCTTCTACGTCAGATATTCTGGTAATCTGATTATTGAGCTCACTTCGTAATTCACCTATGTCACCACGTAGGAGACCCAATTCTGCGGTAGTATGTTCTTGTAACTGTTTCTGCATAGTTTCAAAGAGAGCTTCCGTTTTATCTTTTTGTCTTTCTTCTGTCTCTAGCATTAGTGCTTTCTGACGTTCCTCAGCTTCTTCTCTTTCCTGCCTGCGTTTTTCATCCTGTCGTCTTTCTGCTTCTTCCGCCTCCTGTCTGCGTCTTTCCTCTGCTTTCTCTGCATCCTGTCGTCGTCGTTCTTCTGTCTGCAACAACAGCGCCTGGAAATTTTCCATCATCTGACTGGCATCCATTGTTTATCGATTAATTATGAATTACACTCGTCTTGTACAAAGTATCCACTGTTTCCACTGTTAACCGTTCTATCCCAGTTCTGACACCACTGTTACGACGGTCTACTCGATCGTCGTAGGTACAGTGGAAACAAAATAAGTACAAGACACCAATTAAGTCGCTAATCACACCTTTAATTGTTATAGTAAAACAGTTCGTAATTAACAACACAGTGTCTACAACAAATCAAATGAAATTGTTCGTACGCAATAAAATGTCCACTAATATTAAAACTCAACTGTATTACAATTATACCGTCCGAATACAAAACGCAACACTTCACTAATAACTACTTGAACGTACACCGTAATAACCCGAACCGCTCTGTAAATATATCGCACTAATACTCTCGAACCGCACAGTCAAAAATCTCGCATTGAACTGAAAACTAAAGCCGCGACGCGATGTATTTATAGTTACGCTCACACACCAGAAGCTTCCAAACTGCGTCTTATCTCTCGCGAACTACGTAATTAGTACGGCCTTGACACAGTCCGAGCGCCCGAGCGAAGGCTGGCAAAGTCGAGATTTTTCTCGCAACATGCGTTTAGTAGCACGTACACCACACGCTTACGTCGAGATCTTTCTGGGACATTCGATAAACGCCTAGATTGTTCTACGCTGTCGTAGCAATATCTTAAGCCTTACGGCATAATAACAAATAATAACTAATGTTTTAAAATCGAAGTCAGTGCCGTGTGCACATATATTTTTGTATAGTATCAAATAAAATTTTAATTACCGTTTCAAGTTACATAGAGTTCTTATTGCAGATACACCTGACACCCAATTTAAATGTTATATTGTTTAAAGAATTTGTCTATCTTGAACGTGAGATCGTTCACACCTATTTATGTATATGTAACGTTGCATAAATTTGGTGCTCCAAGATCGTGGGGCTCCACAAATTTAAATTAAATTAAATTTGCAAAATTTGTCACGTTATAATTATATATATATAATACATAAATATATATATATAAAATACACAAATTAAACAACCCAATACGTCCAGTAATCAATTTCAAAAAAGCTCCTACATACAAAATAGCAAAAATAATAGCACAAAAACTAAAAAGTAACCATCTAACAAATAACCATCATAACATAAAAAATACATACGAATTAATAGACAAACTAAAAATAATAAATATAAATGAAAATACATTTTTCACATCATATGACATAACAAACATGTACACCAACATCCCAGTAGAAGAAACAATTGACATAATAATAAACAAACTTAAAGAACAAAATGAAAACAAACAATATATAACCGAAATAAAAAATAGCCTCCAACTAATACTAAAACAAAATTACTTTGAATTTAATAGCAAAATTTATCAACAGAAAGAAGGTTTAGCAATGGGATCACCATTATCAAGCATAATAGCAGAAATATTCCTACAACACATAGACACCAAAATACAAAATATCATAAAATCACATGACGCAAATGGCATATGGATAAGATATGTAGATGATGGGCTATATGTATCAAATAACAAAAACACAAATGCAGAGAACATACTGAAACAAATCAATAACATACATCCCAAAATACAATTCACAGAAGAAAAAGAAAAACATAACAAAATCAACTATTTAGACATAACCATCACAAGATACAACAACCACATACAATATGCAATGTATAGAAAACCAACTTCCACTAACATCATTATACCTAACCATTCTGACCACCCACCACAACATAAAATGGCAGCATTGTATTCGCTATTTAACAGAATGTACAAAATTCCCCTAAACAAACAAGAAACTGACAAAGAAAGAAATATAATATACCAAATTGGTTATGAAAATGGATACAATAAAAATACTATGATCAAAATAGAAAATAAAATCAAATACAAAATAAAAAAAGAACAATTAAGAATTAATCAAACTGAACAACACATAAATAATAACAACAACAAAAAATGGGCCACATTCACATATATAAATAATATAATGACAAAACTAACAAAACTATTTAAAAACACAGATATAAAAATAGCATATAAAACTAATAAAAATAAATTACAAAATCTAAATAGCTCACACAACAAAGATAATACAACAACTAACGGCATATACAAAATTGAATGCCAAGATTGCAATAAATGTTACATAGGACAAACAAAAAAACAGCTGAAAAAACATTATTTTGAACACCTAAATGCATACAAAAAACCAGAAATATATAAATCCAATTTAGCCACACATGCAATAAACACAGGACATGAATTCCCAGACATAACCAATGTAACAGTAATAAAACATATACCACACAAAGGCACCATAATGAACATTTGGGAAAATTTACAAATATACAAACATAAAACAGAAAACAAACTAATACCTGAACAAATACAAATCAATACAAAACATGACACAATATTCAAAGCACTCAACATTGAAAATACACAAAAAACTAACACATACACCACAATCACACACAATAAAACCAATTCGGAAAAAAAAAAAAAAAAAAAAAAAAAAAAAAAAAAAAAAAAAAAAAAAAAAAAAAAAAAAGTTATAAAACAAATGCAAAAACAAAAGTGTATAGTGAAAAAATAGTGAAGTGAACATCAAATTAAGTGAAATCAACTACCAAATAACGGAAAACAAAACAAATCATCTCTCACATAAATATACATTAACATGTACACAAACAACATAACCACAATTCCATATAACCACATTACAAAATTATTAAACAAATTTCAAACACGAAAAAAACAGCTAATGAACACAAACATGAACATACTTCAATAGACAATGCCAAAAACATAAATTAACACCTAAACACATCAACATAAACACAAACAACAAAAATATGACTGCACAAAAAACTATAAAACAAGCACAAAGGCTATGGATACAAAACGAAATTAATCAATTATACAGTAAGAAAAATAGCATAACACTAGACATATACAAACTACACTTAGAGCTAACAAGTTTATTACATCCAATCACTTGGAATAATAAATACAATAACATAGAAAATAAAATAAGATTTGAAAAAACAAAAAGACTTATACAATCAACAAAAAACTTAACACATTAAAACAACAAAACAAAAATCAAGAACAAAAAAACAAAAATAAACACACATTTTACCCTCGAACCATTAACCTTAGCAATACAGAATTTAACAAAAAAGAAACAGAATATTTAAACAATATTTCAAAAACTAACATAACTCAAAATGCAAACAAAAATGTAGAAAATTTAATAGTAGAAACAGAATTTGCCATTAACCTAATAAAAGACAATATACAAGAAGAAAAAAGAACAGAAGCAACACATATAATTAAAAAAATAATCACTAGCGAAATGAAAAACAAAGATAAACAAAAGAAAAACAATAAAAGAAATTAAAAATAAAGTAAAGAACAATAATTTAATAATAACTAAAGCAGATAAAAGTCAAGCAACAGTAATCATTGGTAAAGCAGACTAGATAAAAAAAACCGAAGACTTCATCAATAATAATAAATGCGTACAACTAAACAAAAACCCAACAGAAAACTATCTTAAACAAGCAATAAAACTAATAAAAACAACTAAAAACATTTTCAACAATAAAAACACAGACATATATATATAAATAATAATCCAGAACCACCTAAAATGAATAGCCTAATAAAAATACACAAATTAAACAACCCAATACGTCCATTAATCAATTTAAAAAAGCTCCTACATACAAAATAGCAAAAATAATAGCACAAAAACTAAAAAATAACTATCTAACAAATAACCATCATAACATAAAAAATACATACGAATTAATAGACAAACTAAAAATAATAAATATAAATGAAAATACATGTTTCACATCATATGACATAACAAACATGTACACCAACATCCCAGTAGAAGAAACAATTGACATAATAATAAACAAACTTAAAGAACAAAATGAAAACAAACAATATATAACCGAAATAAAAAATAGCCTCCAACTAATACTAAAACAAAATTACTTAGAATTTAATAGCAAAATTTATCAACAGAAAGAAGGTTTAGCAATGGGATCACCATTATCAAGCATAATAGCAGAAATATTCCTACAACACATAGGCACCAAAATACAAAATATCATAAAATCACATGACCCAAATGGCATATGGATAAGATATGTACATGATGGGCTATATGTATCAAATAACAAAAACACAAATGCAGAGAACATACTGAAACAAATCAATAACATACATCCCAAAATACAATTCACAGAAGAAAAAGAAAAACATAACAAAATCAACTATTTAGACATAACCATCACAAGATACAACAACCACATACAATATGCAATGTATAGAAAACCAACTTCCACTAACATCATTATACCTAACCATTCTGACCACCCACCACAACATAAAAGGGCAGCATTTTATTCGCTATTTAACAGAATGTACAAAATTCCCCTAAACAAACAAGAAACTGACAAAGAAAGAAATATAATATACCAAATTGGTTACGAAAATGGATACAATAAAAATACTGTGATCAAAATAGAAAATAAAATGAAATATAAAATAAAAACTGAACAATTAAGAATTAATCAAACCGAACAACACATAAATAATAACAACAACAAAAAATGGGCCACATTCACATACATAAATAATAAAATGACAAAACTAACAAAACTATTTAAAAACACAAATATAAAAATAGCATACAAAACTAATAAAAATAAATTACAAAATCTAAATAGCTCACACAACAAAGATAATACAACACCTAACGGCATATACAAAATTGAATGCCAAGATTGCAATAAATGTTACATAGGACAAACAAAAAAACAGCTGAAAAAACGTTATTTTGAACACCTAAACGCATAAAAAACCCAGAAATATATAAATCCAATTTAGCCACACATGCAATAAACACAGGACATGAATTCCCCAGACATAACCAATGTAACACTAATAAAACATATACCACACAAAGGCACCTTAATGAACATTTGGGAAAATTTACAAATATACAAACATAAAACAGAAAACAAACTAATACCTGAACAAATACAAATCAATACAAAACATGACACAATATTCAAAGCACTCAACATTGAAAATACACAATAAACTAACACATACACCACAATCACACACAATAAAACCAATATGAAATACCAGAAGCCAACAGGAAGCCACAATAATAATAGTCAACCAACAACACATATGTACTTCACCAGACAAAAAAACCGGAAGGCTGAGGATGGGTACAAGATAGTACCCGAAACATGTTCCAAAAAAGGAAAAAAATAACATCTTGAGGTAAATTTAATTATAAATATTAAATGTAATATTCTTAACACACTATTCTTAACAGCATAATGGGACGAGCTTTTAGTTTGATTAGTGATGGTTGTATTCACATATAGTTTTTGTTACAGGACAGTAATGATAATCGGGCTGGTTGTGATATTTACATGCTTGTCAGTGGCTGTTATTATCGTGATTTGCTGTTTCTGGTCTCGCTGTCCTCTGTATGACATGTGCAGAGTCAATTATACATATGGAGACATTGTTGCCTACAGTAAGTTGTTTCTGTGCATGCTTGTGTTAGTGTTGGTAGACACTGTGTGTGTGTGTGTGTGTGTGTGTGTGTGTGTGTGTGTGCGCGCGCGCGTGTGCGTGTGTGTGTGTGCGTGTGCGTGTGTACACACAAGATGACAGCTATGCTGTGACTTTTCCCCTTACAGGAAGTTAAATGTAAATTATTAATTACCAGTATGTTTGCATTTCTAATTCCATTACTGTTTTGACTTACAATAAGATACTATTTATTGTAAGAAATTAAATGTAAATTGTAGGTGACGGTAACAGTCATTGTGAGCATAGACATCAGTTCCACTTGTCATGCTTTTCCTTTACTCTACAACCAGCAATGCATGTTTAAAATGAAAAATTCATGAAATTTGTATGTATAGTGTGAATATGTCATATTATATAAATGGCCATAGTTCATCATGTCCACAACAGCCATCCTCAGTAGTGTGGGAACAGAGATTTAGTATCCCTGCATAAGACTAAGTTGAGACAGTCCAAACATGCTACGAAGTTAGTAAAATGATATGCTGTAATGCGTCCCACCACTCATTGGGTATTGAATGTAATTCTAAATAAATATATCCCAGACCATGGACATGTCAAGAGGGTATTAACCGACAATGGAAAACAATTTTCAAATAAATACTTATTCTATACAACCCTTGTACATTGCAATATATAAAAATTGGCAATATTCTTATAATGGATATGTAAAGTATAAGTACAGTATCTGTAACATTTACTCTATATGATGTTGAAATGTATACGGAATTGTCACATATCTCACAGTTGTATTTTGTTTTGTTTCAGCCAAGGAAGAGGAAGCCAACAGTCTACCACCTGAAGGACCTGATGGTTGTAATCATTATTCCCCTTGTCAGGTTAAAATAAAACAGGTACCAGATATATAATGGTCAACGCCATACATTCTGCACTGCCACATGGATCATTTAACTAAGTATTTCTTTTAAAAGGTCTCAAATTCTGCCTTTTTATGTATATGCTACTACAAAATTGTCATGTCTTTTTATAATTAAAGTGTCAAATATGGTAATCTCAGAAAGTAACAAACATAATTTTTTTTTTTGTATAAAAACTACGTGTTGTTAAACTCTCATTTTAAACATTTTAAATGTGTAGATATGTATACACATTCAAAGTTTATGGATAACTTTTGTGTATTGAAATAGAATTATCTGATTGTGTTTATCAGTGGTTTACTTTAATTATGTTCATTGAAAACACTGAATTAATCACACATACAAATATACATTTTACTCGCTGTGTGTGTGTGTGTGTGTGTGTGTGTGTGTGTGTGTGTGTGTGTGTGTGTGTGTGTGTGTGTGTGTGTGTGTGTGTGTGTGTGTGTGTGTGTGTGTGTGTGTGTGTGTGTGTGTGTGTGTGTGTGTGTGTGTGTGTGTGATCATTGCAGCTCTCTGTTTGTGCCAAAGATGTGAAATCTCTTTTCAACTATATATATATATTAGAAAAGTATTGAGTAGTATTAAAACATTGTATTACCGTCCAAGTGATGATAAACTGTACAGTGGATATTTATTATTTTGTTAGTATTATTTATTTTTGTGAGTGTGAAATTTGTTTTGTATTGTTACTTTCCTTGTTTTGAAGTATCAAAGTTAGTATCTACTATTTATTAAGAATCTTTAATTAGTATAAAGTCATTAGATTTTGTAAGCATTCAGGCATTACAAGGCAAATTTTGTGTATGTATATGAGTGATTGTTATACTGTGTGCCTGTGAAATAGCATATCTAGGTGATTTATATGATGGTAATTTTACAGTTAAACTAACAAAAAAAGCAAATTCACATATTGAATTTCAGAATATCTAATAGAGATTTTTGTAAATGTGGAAATGTCATAGATGTCCTGTACTGTATGTGTTCTAAAATTTTGTTTTGGTGTATACATTTTAATATTAATAAGCTCCTCAGATATTTATATGCAAGCTTTAGGTGACAGGTACAATACAAAAAGTACTACTTAATTGTTTGTTGTGGAGCACAAAAAAGCAAGTACAAGGCCGTGAGGCGAGTGATGAATCTGTCTATGCGCGTAGGAGGGGAGGTAGCAGGTTGGGGAGGAAGCTTCCCCTCCCGGAGCCTGTGGCTATTGTTGTACTAGCCACCCGCCGAACATCAGCCCGTACGATGCCACTGACATCCTATACT
Organism: Magicicada septendecula; assembly: GCA_034769895.1. NCBI lineage: Eukaryota > Metazoa > Arthropoda > Insecta > Hemiptera > Cicadidae > Magicicada > Magicicada septendecula. The sequence goes on from CM068376.1 coordinate 44,058,203, forward strand.
ACAAGAAGATTTGGAGATTTAATTTCATCCAGAGGACTTTTCTCGAAAGTTCAAGTGTTTTGTTGTATCTTTATTTATAAGTATCTAAATTTATTAAAAATGTATACAAAAATATTAGAATTAACCCACACACCACCGACAAACAGAGTTTCGATGGTTCTATTGTTTGTCCTTTTAGTGCCCCATAGAGGCATTGAAGATAACAGAAGTGGACAACCGGTACTTAATACAGTTTTAAAATATTAAAACTGCTTTAAAAGGTATAGAAAGAAGACATTCTAAAGATTCATTTTCATGTATAAGCACTGAATGATAGTGATGATTTTATTTAATTTCTTTAATAAAAATCATGTTTTCGCAGATACCTTTTGTATAAACTTATAACTTTTTTCTGTTGACTTTCTGAACTAATTTTTTTACATATCCTTGTATGGTAATAAACTGGGAATATATGTTTATTACTGAATTTGTCATAAATATTTTTTAGAACTGATTAGTATGCCTTAAAATTTACGTCATGTTTGCAAAACTTGTTCAAGTGAAACTTTATTCATTGTAATTATTCACATAAGATTACGAAAATGTATGCTTAATAAAATTCTTATATTTGTTCTTAACATTAGGTTAAGAAATGTTTTTATAAAATAAATGGTATGCGACTAATTAAGTTGTTAAAAATATCAGGTGAAGCAGTAATAATAAGTAATTATGTTACAAAAATTAAAAAAAAGTGTTTATTATTTACACAGAATATTTACACATTAAAATTTACTAATAGCATTGCGGAACATTTAAAAAGCAAAAAACATACAGTTTCTCATGTCATACACTTACACGGTCGAGTCAATTGGGCTTTAGTCTAGTTCTTCTATTCCACTCATATTTTCTTCGCTGGCAACTGAATCATTGTCACTGTCACTATCACTGCTATCATCCACATGTATAACAAAACGCTCAGTCGCTTGGTCGATAACATGTTCACGGTTCAGATGGTCCTCTTCTATTTTCTTCACATGTTCACATCGCTTCTTCCAGTCTTCTGGAGTGATTTGGGCGAATTTCTCGGCTGCAAGCTGGAGGACGGTTTGCAGACACAACTTGAATTTTTTTTGTTTTATGTAGTCTTTCACTGTAGCCCATATTAACTCGATTGGATTCAGATCCGGATGGTAAGGGGGTAGTCTGAGTACAGAGTGACCGTGCTGGGCTAAGATTGCATCGATCTTGTAAATTTTTAACTGAGGTTTCTTCAGTTTAATTAGTGACTATAACTGGGGCTTAAGCATACTTTCACAGTAAGGAATTCCATTGTCAGTCAGCCATTTTTGCGTATCTTGTTTCTTCCACGATGAGGTTGGCGCCGGGTTGACCTGTTTGTTATGATACGGTGCATTATCGATAACTAACACTGTTAGGCTTCAGGTTTGGGATAAGTTGTTCCTTGATCCACTTCTCGTAATTATCGTAGTTCATGTCCCCGTGGTAGTCTCCCTTTTTTAATCCAGACTTGAACATTAATAAACCGTTGGCTACAAATCCCTCCTCGCCTCCTGCGTGTAAAACAATTACTCGTGATCCTTTGCTGTCTGATTTCTTTAGCCCGCCAACTGTGCTGTCCGTCCAGGTTTTCTCAGTCATTGTTGTACTATGGAAATATGTTTCGTCCATGTATACGATCTGCCTCTTTTCTTTCCTATATCTGTCAACATTCACCAAGTAGTTTAACCTTAAATTTCGGATATCGCTTTTCTCAACAAGTAATTTTCTGTTGGATTCTGTTTTCTTCCAGCGGAAACCTAATTTTTTTACAACCTTCCGGACACACCAAACACTTCCTTTGAAATCTATTTTATCCTTTAATACACGTAGTATTCCTTTGAGAGTAGGCCTTTTACTCTCACTTAGATGAAATTCATGAATTGTCTTGCGGATTAAAGATAAGTCAAAGTCATCAAATGTAGTTTTCAAATTTTTTCTAGGCCTCTTTTTTCTTGGAGTACTGAACTTAGGCGATGATGTACCGGACTTTTTATTATGCTCATTGATAATTCTTCTAACACTACTAAAAGATACACCGCAAGCAGCGGCCACTTTAGTTTGCAGCGGCTTTTTCACTTAAGCTGCCATTTTCTTTTTTCATATAATCGTAAACATTGTGAATAATCTGCCTGCTCTGGCTGTCGATCACTTTTCTCTCAACAGACTTACTTACTGACGTTGTATGATGTGACGATGACGGCCCAGACATTCCTGGAGACAACAGCTACACAACACTGGAAATACACTGAAATGTTTTCAGAAAGGCAATAAAACAATCACCACGCACGGAGACCTAAGCCAACTGATGGGTTGGTGTCCCTAGCCGCTGTCCCGCGCATGTGCATTCTTTCTCTTTGCCACTGCGCACCACCAAGACAGTTTCATCACTTGCCTCACGGCCTGTAGTGTTCTCATGAACCTTGCTCCATAAGAATTTTGATTTGTTTGAACAGTATGTCTTGTTCCTCTCCACCTTCAGAACCATATATCTTTACTTTCAGAATCAACTGGCATGTGTTGATTAAAGGCATCTCATTTTTGATATTTTCTTTTGATACACGTGTGATATATAATAATACATGAAAGGTGATCCGCATTTAATGGCTAAATTATTTTTTCACACCATGTTATGCAACTGAAGATGCTAGTGTTTGTTAACCCTTTCAAAGTCCATTAAATTTACCAATTTTTGACGTAATAGTGCCCTTTTTTTTATTTAAGTGTAAGAATACTGGTCTTTATTGTAATTACTAATATTAAAAAAAATTACAATATATTATAAAGAAAACTCCTGTACAAACAATAGTTTTAGTAACCTAAAATATCAGATAGTAATAACACCGACAACTGTTCACTTTCAACACAGTTAAAACACCTATTTTATTGTTTTCACAAATTGATCTTAAAAAGGCGAAGAAATAAGACTTCATAAAAACTGATTGTGTGACATAATATTCCCACAGAATAATGTGCAAACATAGTGGAAGGATGGTATCAATATATAGGACCAAACCTGTATCAGAAGATTTTGTTTTAAAACAAAATAAAGTGGGTGTAATCAGAAAAACATAATATTCTGACACTGCACTTTTTTGTAATTAACCCTTGGAATATTTTGTCAGAAACTACTAAGGGGGTTAATATAAATAATAAGCTGATTAACAGGGTTCATTAATTCAAGTTAGTGATAACATGTTGGTTAAAATTTCGGATCCAAAATTTCTTTTTCACATTTAATCCCTTGTTGCTGTAATGGTGAGTAACAGTAGGGAATATAATATAAGATAACCTGATGAGATCAACTGGGAGAGAGGTCTTAACAATAGTCAATATAGACTGTAACTCTCCAATCCCCAGTGGCCCTCAGAGACATCACAGAGCCCTGAACGAAGGGGAGCCCATGTTGATTGTACCTGTCCAATCTTCTATGTGCCCATATCACCAACAGTAAGTGAAGGTTCATGTTGTTAGCCATTCTGTTCATTCTGAGCCATCTTTGTGTCTGACATTAGAAGGCAGTAGAGTGAGCAAAAAGAGCACAGAGGACTGTCACACATGGGTTCCGCTTTTCTCTGAGCATATATTTAACATAACTACTTGAGGATTCTAATGGTTTCTGTAGATTACAATGCTACAGACTTGTATTTAAGGTCGTTTTCACAAAAATTTTGGCAAAAGGTGTGGTTTGTTGATATCAAACAGTTATCCAATAAATTATATATCAACATTTGTACTTTCACTGGTAGATACAGAGAAGTTAAAATAATTTCTTCTTGCTAAGACGATTATAATCTTAAAGACACTCTGCCTATTAAGAAAGTAAGTCAGGGAAGCACAGAGAAAACTTTTTCCAAAAATTTTCAGGCAAAGCCTGAATTTGGTGCATCCTTCAAAAATTGAAAGATGTATTTTTGTAAGTAAGATAACTTTCTTTTATATATTATCATGTATTTATTTATATACTGTATATATAGCCTACTGCAGGTTTGAGCATTGGACATTTAGGTAATCGGTATGGCCATGAGTGCAAGCAGCGATCAGGACCCAATTAATATTTCACATTAACCAATTTTTTTTATAACCTTTTTTGACATCAAACATTTTCTATGTATGTTAGTAAATTTATTAGTAATAACATATTATGGTAAACTGTGTAGTTTGTAAAAACTAAATGTAATTTTCATGAGATTAACATTAAAGTTTTGCTCTTTTATAATATATAATGCAGTAAATAACAGATTTATATGTATTATGGAGAAGACTGATCGAATAATGAATTTGTAGGAGTGGCTGATATATTTTGTGCATTTACGATTCTCTGTAGTATTGAACTGATGACAATTTCAAAATATGTAATATTTTATGTTTGTAGAAAGTAGTAAATTATGTCAGATGTCATTTAAAGTATTATGGTTGTGTGACAGTGTATATTTAAATGTAAAAGTTAATATAAAATTGTTATTCACTTTGAAGTGTAAGTAATTTGAACACAGAAATTGTGCATATTTTATTTACGGTATTTGTTAAATTAAGCTAGTGGACACTTTGAACCATGATACAATCAGGCCTAAATAAATTATGGTAGTAAAAAATTTGTCATTCTCTGTGTATTGGAAAGAAAATTTACAAAACTCATAAAACAGATTCTAAATATGTTTGAAAACTTATTTGTTTGTATACTATTATATATAAACACATTTCTGTTTGCAAAATTCAGGTTTCTTTTTTTAATTTTTTGTAACTATGTACTCTAAACTATTATATTTAGGAACCTTATACCTTATTCATTGTGTATGTATATATTACATACATACTTCATATACGTGTATTTATTATTACTTTTTATACTTTTTACAATCTGTAACCAATACATTTAGGAGTATATTAGTATGTGTACCATGTATCTACAACCGTTTACAACCTGATATAAGTTGTGTGTGTGTGTATGAGAGAGAGAGAGAGAGAGGATACCATTGACTAAACAGCCTGTCTGCACGCTTCTCATGAAATGTGCTACTGTGCTAAACCTGCTTGCATTGCGCACGTGTGTTTGGTGTTTATTAATCATTGTCATTATGCTGACATAATTAGTTATTTTAAATACAATTTTAATTCATTACAAAGTGAGTAGTGTTACACAGTAAGTTATACATCTGTAAATCTTCATAAACTGTCTATAAAAATATCATGGTATATGAGAAGCAGTGTGAAAACTGTATATTGTTTTATTGTTTTTTTGCCTACTATTAATGTAGTGTTTATTGCCATGTCAATCAGTGTGATAAATTGTGTACAGTATTAAAAATATTTTTATGTGTACTAAAAGTTTGTATTTGTTTGGAAGGATTGTAGCATGTACATTTTTGTAACGGAACTGTAAAAAACATTGTGATAATAATTCCCAGTTTGCTTTTAGTTAAGAAAACAATACTGTTGTTTTTTATACAGTACTATTTAGATTAGGTAATGTCACAGGGATCTGACTGAAAAAAAGTACTGATGTTTTTATAAAGCTTTTTTTTTTAATTTAAAAGTATTTAAATTACAACTTTTTAATTTAAAAGTACAACACTAGTTGCAAACATATGTGTGTATTTTAAATTTCAGTCAGTGAATTATATTCTGTGCATGCATATTCAATGAACTTTTATTTGCATTGTAATAGCTAGATAAACCTGTATATTCCTAATATTATTTGTGAATTTTATAGTTTCCAATAATGTACATAACTGAATCGTCATTAGTAGAGAAAGTGAAATCCAAATATATGTATAAAAGCAAAGCTTGATGCCAAGGACTGATGTGTTTTGAGAATTTAACATGTTAATCAGTTTAAGCTGAAAATCCATATTGAAAACAGATTACATAAATCAACAACTTTTCAACAGCGTGTTTGTTATTCAGTTCTCATCACTTTCTTATTTATTTATCCATTTCAGTTTATTGGCAGTCTAATTACTTAAATGTTTGTAATGTTACATTTAATCGTCCCACTTATATTGAATAACAGTGTAGGTACAACTTTAATTTACTTTTCTCCATAGTATTAAAAATTTATTTTAAACTGTGAATGTTCTTCTGACTGGAAATTATTAAAACATAATGGTAGTTCTGTGTTAAATAAACAGTTAATGACACATTCTCATAAAAAGTAATATATTTTTAACATATAACATACCGGTATATCATTATTGTATAATCATGTAAATATGAAAGTAAACAATTCATTTTCAGTGTGAACTGATCTTGAATAGAATTGATGTTCATAAATTGAATAACACCTTCATAAATTGATGTTCATAAAAGATTCAATTAACACAATATAAGACTTGTAAAATAAAAAAATCATCATCATCTTCATCTTCACAGATTAAACCAAGGATGGTTTGTTCCGATCTCAAATAGGCAAAGATTAGAGCTGTCACTCCAGCGCTTCCTCGGACGTCCCACACCTCTCCATCCCCTTGGCTTATAGTTCCAGAGTTTGGGGATGCAGCAGTCATCCATTCGGCAAAGATGTTCCCACCAATTCAGCCGATACTGGGAGATCCTGTCAAGTATACTCATAATATTCAGTTCCTGCCATATATCTGTGTTTCTTCTATGATCATGGAGAGTATACCCTGCCACGTGCCTGAGAAATCTCAATTTCAGCCGATTGGATGCGACTGGCCTGCCCTTTCGTTAAAGTCCAATTCTCAGACCCATATAAAGAAGAGTGGGAAGAGCCATCACCTTGTAGAATTTTAGGCGTGTTCCTTTACTTGCTGACAAGGGTTCGCCTAATGGTCCCACACATAAGGTTGAATTTATGTAACTTATTCACAACATCGTTGCATGCATTATAAAACACACTGTAGCCCAGGTATTCAAAATTGCTAACTTATTCCAGGACAGTACCATCTATAACAATTTTTGCCCGTACTGGATCAGTTCCACAAAAAGCCACCACCTTGGTCTTACGTGTGGATATCTGCAATCCAGAGTCTTTGCAGATTCGATTTAACAAATGTATCCCCATCTGCAATATGTTTTTAGAGTCCGACAGAATAGCCTGATCGTCCGCAAACAACAAAAAGTGTCAATTGTAGAGTGACCAATCATAAAATGTTCTGGAAGACACATCTGCCAGTTTTGTATGACATCGTCAATATATAAATTAAAAAGAGAAGGTGATAATGAACACCCTTGTTGTACTCCACAATTGATCAGGCCAACTCTAAGAGCTGTTCTTGGTTTCCCTGCTTCTATTAAGATTTTATTCTGCACATAAAGACTATTGCTCTGATTAGATATTGTGGGCTCCCTTTCCTTGCCATTACTGCCCATAATTTGCTCCGAAAAAAATATATATATATAAAAAATGTATGTGTATTTCTTTGGAAACTAGACAGTATGTATGAATGCAAGAAGTACATGCTTGTTTCACTTTATAAAACTCAGATTAAAATTAATTTACCTTTTTTTCATCCGTCGTGTGACTTCTTATTGTATTTAATTAAATAACGCGTTTCGAGGCTCAAGGCCTCATCTTCAGATTTCAGTCCCGTGTGGACGTCGTTAACACATTAAAACTAAACTACTACACATTAAAATAAAACACACTACACAAGTTAACCGATGTCTGGGTGCGCACCCTTAGCTGGCTCGCGACGCACTGCCTGCAACTCCTCTACGGTCTCGTCACAACGCACCACCATCGATTGCTGTCTATTCCTGCTTAATATGAATTTGTCCACAACCATATCGTATAGCTGATGTGATTTAAAATTCAGCTGATCATTTAACATGTTACTAGGATTGCACTTAAACGCCTGGTATATTTCAAATTCTTCGGCTGCATTCATGTATCGTCACTTATTGTAGAGATGCAATGGCTTGCAGTTGGTGTCAGTCAGTATAATTATGGTTATGCACCATTAAGTGTTCGGCATATTTTGATTTACAGGCTTTTAAGTTATTTTTAGGTAGATGTTCTTTAAACCTCTGTCTAAATGCCCTGCCTGTCTAACCGATATACACCATATCGCAATCATTACAAACCATTTTGTAAACACCTGTCCTTTTTTCTTTAAACTGTTGTGTTTTAGGCCGTAATAATTTTTGAACATTATTTGTGGTACGGAACGATACTAGGATGTTATGTTTCCGAAATTCGTTTTTTACAACCATAGATATATTATTGGTGTACTCAGTTGAAATAAACTTAACTTTATTATTTTTGTTACGTGTACTGATGACGTTCTTATTTTTATGTTTACATAATAACCGTTCAACCATTGAGCTTCGGTACCCACTCACTTCCGCTATATATTTAATTCATCTATATAATCATCGTGCTCAAGAGGTATACTTGTCAACCGGTGTAAGAGGCTATTGAAAGCGCCCATTTTTTGAGTATACGGGTGATAAGATTTGGCGTGTATAACGGAATCAGTTGCTGTAGGTTTTCTGTATATCTTGTAACGAAATCTATTGTTATGTTTTATTAAAGTTAAATCTAAGAAATTTATTTCATTATTTGTTTCTACTTCTGCTATGAACTGTAGTTTTGTATTGATACTATTCATAAAAGACTTTAGATTATCTATTTGTCTCATTGTCCCATTGAAAATAACAAATGTATCATCTACATATCGTTTGTAAAAAATAATCTGGTTATTGAATTTATTGGTTACCGAAAGCAAATATGTATTTTCAAAATGATTAAGGTATATGCCAGACAAGAGTCCCTCTTCTTGAATAAAAAATCGATTATCAAATGAAAAATAATTCTGTTTTAAAATGACACCAAGAATATATAGTAATTCATTTATATCTTGAGGACCTAAACTGCCAGAGTTTTCCAAGTTGTTTTTCAGAATCTCAACCATGGCTTGAACCGGTACATTTGTGTATATCAAATGACACTAATTTATATTGAGTTTCGATGGCTGAAACCAATGGCTGCACAAGCACCTCATTTTACCGGTCTACCTAAAATCCATAAAGAAGACACACCTATAAGACCTCTTATAAATTACACTACAGCACCAGGATACAAAGCAGCCATGAAATTAGCTGAGATAATAAAAAACAATATAACATTAGAAAATAATCACAGTATTAAAAATAGTTCAGAGTTAGTGGACCTAACAAGAGATATTAATATCGAAACTCAATATAAATTAGTGTCTTTTGATGTGAATAACCTATACACAAATGTACCGGTTCAAGCCACAGTTGAGATTCTGAAAAACAACTTTGAAAAATCTGGCAGTTTAGGTCCTCAAGAAATAAATGAATTACTATATAATCCTGGTGTCATTTTAAAACAGAACTATTTTTCATTTTTTAATCGATTTTTTTATTCAAGAAGAGAGACTCGCATGGGTTCATCTTTATCTCGACTCTTGTCTGACATATACCTTAATCATTTTTAAAATACATATTTGCTTTCGGTAACCAATAAATTCAATAACCAGATTATTTTTTACAAACGATATGTAGATGATACATTTGTTATTTTCAATGGTACAGTGAGACAAATAGATAATCTAAAGTCTTTTATGAATAGTATCAATACAAAACTACAATTCACAGCAGAAGTAGAAACAAATAATGAAATAAATTTCTTAGATTTAACTTTAATAAAACATAACAATAGATTTCGTTACAAGATATACAGAAAACCTACAGCAACTGATTCCATTATACACGCCAAATCTTATCACCCGTATACACAAAAAATGGGCGCTTTCAATAGCCTCTTACACCGGTTGACAAGTATACCTCTTGAGCACGATGATTATATAGATGAATTAAATATATAGCGGAAGTGAGTGGGTACCGAAGCTCAATGGTTGAACGGTTATTATGTAAACATAAAAATAAGAACGTCATCAGTACACGTAACAAAAATAATAAAGTTAAGTTTATTTCAACTGAGTACACCAATAATATATCTATGGTTGTAAAAAACGAATTTCGGAAACATAACATCCTAGTATCGTTCCGTACCACAAATAATGTTCAAAAATTATTACGGCCTAAAACACAACAGTTTAAAGAAAAAAGGACAGGTGTTTACAAAATGGTTTGTAATGATTGCGATATGGTGTATATCGGTTAGACAGGCAGGGCATTTAGACAGAGGTTTAAAGAACGTCTACCTAAAAATAACTTAAAAGCCTGTAAATCAAAATATGCCGAACACATAATGGTGCATAACCATGTTAAATGACCAGCTGAATTTTAAATCACATCAGCTATACGATATGTTGTGTACAAATTCATATTAAGCAGGAATAGACAGCAATCGATGGTGGGGCGTTGTGACGAGACCATAGAGGAGTTGCAGGCAGTGCGTCGCGAGCCAGCTAAGGGTGCGCACCCAGACATCGGTTAACTTGTGTAGTGTGTTTTATTTTAATGTGTAGTAGTTTAGTTTTAATGTGTTAACGACGTCCACATGGGACTGAAATCTGAAGATGAGGCCTTGAGCCTCGAAAAGCGTTATTTAATTAAATACAATAAGAAGTCACACGACGGATGAAAAAAAGGTAAATTAATTTTAATCTGTATTGAATCGTGACTTGGATACCAGAGAACATGAGTTTAAAATTATAAAACTCATCCTGCACTTTTTAATCCAGTATTCATCACAAGTTTGATGGACATCCAAAAAATGTTAAATGCTGAATATGATGTATGTAGATAGTTAGGAATTGTCAGAGAAATTAAAGTGGCAAAACACTGTAGAGAAGTGTTTGATCATATTATTTGTGTAACACACATCAGTTCCTGTCTGATGTCTTCGACATAACAACTTTTACTTACCACTGAACTTGATACCCACATGTATGGTAAGATAATTTACATTCGAGACCTGTTGCTCTTATTACCATTTATAGGAAAGTTGATTGTGCATAGTTTGTAGTTGCCGTGACCGTGTGATCTCAATTTGCTTTAAAAGGTTTTATTTGTTAAAACAAATTTTAGTCATATTCAAGCTAGTTAAACATTAGATTCAGACCATAGCATAAATGTATTAATATCATATTTATTTAATTGTGTGTGTATGTATTAAGTAATTATTTTATAGTATACATAAACAGTTTTACAAATTGTAAGACTTATGTAGTGAAACTTGGATAATTCAATCATTTTTTAATTATTAATTACTTCAAAGTTTCCTGTGAACATTTTCTTGGATAATTCCAAGTAAGTTTAAAGTAAGAAAATTTGTAAACTTTTAAAATTGCTTAAAGTATCCACTTTTGTAATTATTTCCAGGAATATCTTTATAACTTAGTGATTAGGTTTTGCATAATTTCTAGTTTTGTTAGTTAAATATCAGGTTATGTTTCTATCATCGTCCCATTACCATCTTCTTATTTCATACAGTAAACAGCTTCGATAATTACTATATTATTATTTTGTTTGTTTTAGTTCTTTTCTGCACACCCATTACTTTGTCTAACTTATAATCACTATAGTACACTAGACTTACAGTTGACACTTTATGTAGGATATGATAAGCAGTGAGTTGGGGGAGGGAGATTAGTGAGGAGTAAGTACAATTTATTAAATGGCATCAGAAGTCTTTTTTAAAGAATGTAAATTGCAGTTTGTCAGTATTCTTAAACTACATTTTTTATTATTTTAAAAATATAATTTTCTCATGGGTGACAGTGGGGTTATGATATTTAAGATTTGAGGGGAAATTTCCCTGTTCTGCCTCTCCATGTCAGACCAGAAATATAATTCTTGCCAGTGTGGTCATTTACCGCATTATTAAACTCCCATGTTCTCAGTTATAACGGCTAGACATGGAGCATACTCAGTTCAGAGTATTATATTCTTCTATAGTTCATATGGTGTTTAGTTATCCAAGTTTCATTTTGTATGGAATGTGATTTTTGTATCGTGTAGACATTTAACTAGTTTTTATAGTGCCAAAATACAGTTTGTTTTTTGTTTCTTGTAGTATATTTAATGGTAATAGACATTCATTTCCTTAATTACAGATATTAGAATTATAAAGTAAAAGAATTAGTGATTAATTTCTGAAGTATTATTAGGCTTATAAATCATTTTATGTATAGGTTTTAATGGGCTCCAAGAGTGTAGAGAATTTATGTCTTTGGAGTGCCTAGTGCCTCTATAGTTTAGTTGGTAACATACGCTAGTCACTAAAAATGTTCACTGTTCAAGAGCCTTTAAATGTTTGTTTTTCAATAGTCCATATTGTACACTGAAAAAGATACAGTACCGTTTACCAAATGGTAAAAGCTTAAGAGCATGATAATGTCTTTCAGCTGCCAGCTAAACACAACATTATTATGGTTACTAACTGACTGATCGTTTCTTTTGCGCAAGTGTTTTTTGTCCTATAATACTTTGACTGCCGTGTACGAACCGCAGGCGTCGTATCTGCATGAACGGTAGACGCGGTGAGACCAGACGTTCTGTTATACAATCAAGCGGTGGCAAATGATCGGGGTACACGAAGCCATTGGATCTTGACAAGTTGGGTATATTCTCGAGTGCTAGGGATCTGTAACACGTTTCGCACATTTTTAAGGTAGCTACATTGTCGTCGGGGAACTCAGCAGCCAGTATGTGTTGACTCTTTTGTGGCGGTGGTCGCAAATCTCTCTCGAACCATAAGCGATCGCACACGGACCAGGCGTAACCGAACTCGTTGTCGTCGAATCGTTTCGTGAATTCCGCATCTGTTGCTATCTCTTCAGTTTTCAAGCGTTTTGGCGATACCGCAGTGATTGCCTGTTCGAATTCAGCTGCTTCGTTTGCTCGTTTAGTTGCCATCTCAATTTTCTTATTCAATCTTCAATGTTTTACTTGTTCATTGGTTTCCCTTTGCTTCTCTGCCAGTTTCATGTTGTAGAATGCATCGATTTTCTCCTGCTCAGTCATCGTCGATGCGAACGGTGTATTTATTAAGTACTCGTTCAATTCTTCGCGCATCAAGTCATCTTCCTTTCGTTTTTGTTGCGATGGGGCCGCTGGTACCGAAGCTTCACCGCCGACAGAAGCCGCTCGTTGCTGTTCCTACTCGAGCTTCTTTCGTTCCTGACACTTTCTTACTCGCTTGGCATTTTGTCGTTTCTTGATCTGAGCCTTCTTGTCGCTGCTATCCATTGTCGAACGCTGTTTTAGTCAGTTGCCACGTTTGGTTACTAAATATCAGCAGCAGTGTATTTCACCACAACACAAAACAAACCTTTATTTACATATTGCGACGTATCAAAACAAACCTTTATTTACAACAATCCCAATGACATCATGCAATGATGACGTCATACAGTGTTACATGTTACAGAAAGTTTCAAACGCTGCAGTACACACAAAAGAGCATGTAAAACCAAATTTATTCTCACTAAAACGTTTGCTAAACTCAATGTCAGCAGCGATTATTTCTGTCTTGATGCGTTTACATATCAAATTTCTAGACTGTGGGGAATCGAAAGTGTGGAAGCATCACACAATGATAACGTCATACAGCATTACATGTTGCAGAAACTTTCAAACGATGACAAGCTAAAAGACATTATCATGTCAAAAACAGTGTAGCATTTTGTTACGTACAAAACCAAAGAACAGTTGATGCCTGTTGAAATGTACTGTCTATATTATCCAAAAAGTGAAGGACACACACACACACACACTCAACACACTAGTGGACTTAATTAATTTGTACAGAATGCCCTTATAAAAACTGCAAATATACACATTATTAATTCCTAGTGATGCCCTTGATGATAAACAGTCCAGTATTTGTAATGTAAAACAATTTTCGTATATTGAGTACGGTAACACTAAAATTATGATTTTTTTTATATGTAATCAATAAGTGTACACAAACTTGACTTTTTATATCTCATCACTGTGTAAAAAGAATTTATATTAATACATGATAGCAGAGGTGATTTTATACTTTAAGATTATTATGGATTATGGACTTAACATACAACTATAATGAATTGCCTTTAAAATCTTAATTGGATAAGTGACTGTATGTAAAAACAATTATTTTTATAAGCACATATGCCAGTTTGTACATCAAAACAGCAAGTGATATTTATTGTGGTATTAATTAACAAGTCTGGTATGTTTCTTTCAGAAAATTTAAATTTTTTATCAGTAGGTGTACAATGTATACATTTATAAAACAACTCAGTATATGGTATTACTGATTCTGTATAGCAAATATTTATATGTTTGAGTGATTTTGTGATTTGAATATTGTGAGAGTAGAATAAAGGGAAAGAGTTAAGTTTGTGTTCGTTTACATTCCATATCTTGTGATAATTTTTTATACAAACTGATGTGATATTTATTCATTTTCTGCACAAGTGTATCAATACGCCTCGTCTAATTATGCCTGTTGTTTGAAGCTTTTGTACATTTAATTTTTTTGCTTTTATAATGTTTGTGGTTGTCACTAAAAATAAAATCTTTTACTAAAACATGCTGTTTTCATGTTGCCATCTCTTATCTTTACATCCAAGAGTCCTGTGTGTTTAATAATAGTCAAGATAGATTGTGCTTTTTTGTAACAATGCATAATATTCAGAGAGAATGGATGTTAATGCTTTGATAACTTTATGCAGCTAAGTAGGTTTTATGCTCAAAAGCTATATTTATGGTTATGTTTCTGTTCGTTTTAGTTCTTTTCTGCACACCTATTACTTCATCTAGCTGCATAGTTCAACTTTGTCTAGGTTTTATTGGTGCTTTATAATCAGTATATTACAGTTGACATTTTATGTAGGATATGTTAAGCAGTGACATGGGGGGAGGGAGATTAGTGAGGAGTAAGTACAACTTATTAAGTGGCATCAGAAGTCTTTTTAAAAGAATGTAAATTGTAGGGTAGGCATAACGCTTCAGTCTCCTACTGTTACATCAAGTATTCATTTCCACACTCACTTTGATTTGAAGCCAGAGTAGCCAGGTGCCATAATTAAGCTCTATAGTATTATTATAAATCAATAGCAAACATATAACAGAAAAACATATGCCTATGGTAAACATTTTCAAATATATTCTTCAATTTTGGGGCTGGTGTGAAACAGAATTGACATGAGTTAAATTAAATTTTGTTCTTTTAAAAGGTAAACGGTAATTTGATATTTCACATAAGAAACATTTTAGCTTATAAACAATGTGGAAACAATAAATATTTAAATTGTGAACAATCTATTTTAAAACTATTTGTTTTAAATATTTTATACTCTATATAATAGAGTATTTAAATTAAAGGTAGTTTTATTCTGGCAAACAGGCTGTACTGTTGTTTAGAATTAGAGCTAATGACAGGGGACTTAGACCTTACATTAGTTACATGTCAGGTTGTTCAACATTACCAACCTTTTATATAAAGTAATGCTTCTGATCATTGTTAAAAGATCATTTATAATCATGACGTGGAAATATTATAATCCAGATAAGGTTTCAACTGAAAATGTATTCATTCACTGTCTATATGATCAAGAATTACTGATGAATTTCAAAAACAACAAAAAAGATGAATGAGTAGTATTTCTTTCTAATAGTAATATTAACTGATGATATTGTGTTACGACGGCTTTAATTTTCACAGTTAAACAGTTCGTAATTAACTCGTACAATATTTCCAGTTAGTTTGTCCACACGCAATAACAATGTCTATTAATATTACACAATGTCTATTAATGTCACACAATACTACTTCACTTCGACACACTCAATCCGCACTAGCGAAAATCGCTCACGTAACTGAATTGACAATCCGCCTGCTATGGCTTTATATAGGCCCCGGAGAGGTACAGTACAGCTTTGCCTCCTTACTGCACGCCAGCGGATTAATGCTAATCTCAAGTGCTCCTGGAAACACCTACGTGAATGACGCAACACAAGCCACACTGGACGGGGGGAGTAGAGAATGTTCTGGATTGTTCGGTACGCTTCTCGTAATAATATGTTAAGTAATTGACATAAAACTGAATAGATTAGTGGCCAATGAGATTCAGTATGTATCACATAATATAATAATACTCATGTTGTATTTGAAAACTCTGATGTTTGGCCCTATATCTGTATTATTAAGGAAGGAAATTTATGTCTCTAATTTGATATATGATAGTTTATGTTTTCTTTCAGTTGGGTTTGGATCATTAGATTTGCAAGACTTTTTATACTTTTATCTCTCTTGAAGCAAGAAAAGTTAAAATATTTGCATTTTTATATAAACTGCTAATATTTTCTAGTTCAAGTTCAGCAGGTGTTTTGTTGATGTTCATGTTGTCTAATACTACTTTTAAAATCATTTTTACAAATTTTCTTTAATAGGCCTGCTTTTTATTAAAAATAAATCACAAATATCTCTATCAAATTGTCAAACATACAAAAAAAAATTTCAGTTTTTCAAAAGTGGTCGCAAATACAGGTTTTCCCTGGGTACAAAATTGTCTTCACTTCACCCTGAATGCATGTAGACTCTGTAACTTACTTCAGATATTACACATGTAAATACATTCAGTAAAACATATAACAACTGAATATATGCTACGGTTTGTAATTTCTTTTGGCCTTAGCAGTGGACAGAATTATGTATATTTAAAATTACAATTTATATTTTAAATATATTTGATTTTTATAACATGACTTTTCCCAACCAGTTATGAAGTAGATTTTACATGAGAGCTAATTTTAAAATATATTAAATAAAAACAAACAATAATTAAATGATTTAAAGTAGTATTATGCCAATTTTAAATGTACATTAAATTTTGGCAGTTTCAGAATTGTTGTTTAGTCATACTGGCATTTCCGACAATGGAAGTTAACAAATATTAAAAGTACCCTTTGAAGTATAAAATGTGATGAAAAATTATTTTTGGTCCCAAGGTTAATATTTCTGGTGACTTATGTTTATCTCAACTGAGATTAATTTTCTTGAATCACAGATTACTAATAACACTAAAACGCTGATTAATTAGTACTGGTTAATGATTACCAGGTTTAGTACCAGTTAATTAGTACTAAAACACTGACTTCAAATCCAACTTTCATGTGACATATTGTGCTTGTTATTTTGTAATTGGGGAGTACAACTGATCAATTTGTAATTTATGTCTGAATCAAAGAGCAAAGTGTATAGCTAATTTTCTGTAAACAGGTCACTTTACAATGATAACTACAAATTTATAGGTTTTTTATTAGCTATAAACTATTTCGAGCTATGGCGTACCATAAATTCAAAGTTTTACTAATCTTTTATAATTTCTATAAGTGTTGTAGACCCTTTTTATTATTAGTGCAGTAAAAGTAAAATTTTTAATAACACATACTCTAAAATAATGGTCCTTTAATCTGGTTTTTGCTTAAAATTGTTAATTATTGACAAGTAAGGGACAACAGGAGAAAAGTGACAGTCTACTTAGACTGTGCAGTTCAAAAAGATGTATTTTGTAAGTGTAGATTGTGCTGACTAAACATAGTCACTGTACTCGGTGAGCTAGAATCATGGCCTTGAAGCAAACACAGTTGTTAAGGCCTGCATATTTCATGGTCAACTAGAAAAATACTAATAATATCAATGACATACTTAAATCTACATAACTTATTACATACTTGGTAATTAATTATTTAAAAAATGAAGCAGAATAACTGCACAAACAAAACTGTTTACCAACAGAAAATTAAGAGACTACAACAGGCAGTTAAGCTTGCCAAAATACATGTCACCATTGGTAAGAAATGTGTTTTGTTTTCTTATTTACTAAAATGTTTAGTCTGCATCTGTGTTACATCAAGAATTATAGTTTTTTCTAAACATTTATGTGATAGGTTTTAACCAATTTTATGATTTAAAAAGTGAAAAATTTCTACTAACAAATATGACTCGACTAGCAGCATGTAGAGCAGGTCTTATCTAGGCAGATTACAGGTCTCAGGGAATCAGGTTAGGAGAGGAAGATGCAAGAATTTCAAGTACATTGGAGTACTTACCGCAGATGGTAACTAGTAACAGATGTTTTTATGCTTTGGTCAGTGACCTGAGATCAGGAAATATAAATGGAAAGTTATAAGATCTGTAAGACCCAGTATAGCATACTGAAATGAGCCATGGACATTGACAGTTGAGGAAGCAATGGGAAAGATAGTGTGAAGGAGGGATGGAGAATGAAGAGTTTTCTGGTAGCTAGATATCGTTACTGAGAATAAAAGAAATAGATTTTGGTGGACAATAGAGCTGTGGAGAAAGTATTCAATGGGAATACCCCAGGAAAGATGACCTGCACTGCTTGAGAGTAGGAAATTGGTGATGGAGGCCAAGGATCATCATCATTTAACCAATTTTATAACTTAGAAATGTAAATAGGAATGACAGTTTTCTATTTGCAAATGTAATGGCAACAAACACTAACTTAGAGCCACAGAATACACAAAACAAAGTAGAAATTGTACACACACACAAACCAGAAATAAATAATTTGTCAATGTGATCATAAAACAGATTTAATTTCCCTTGACAGCTCATTGACATGATCACTAAAATACAAAGTTTAGTTTTCACCAGCCTACAATTTGTCTTTTACCAACCAGCCATTGGTCTTAGTTTGTTTAAACGAAATTGGATAGTCTGGTGGTTGAAAGTGTATAGTAAATAATATGCAGTCAGCCATTTTAATTGGAGAATTAAATTATTTTTTAAACATCGATTATATTGAACATGTGTGTAAATAATGTATTGTTACGACAGTCTCCTTGATCGTCATATGGTACAGTGGAAAACAAAATACAAGACACCAATAAAGCCACTAAAAACCAGCTTTAATTATCATATTTAACAGTTTGTGATCAACAAGTTATTCTACAAGATTATTCTCGTGTAATAATTCAGGTTAATCTGTCCACACAAATAATAATATAAACTATAAAGAACTTCACACTATAATCACTTTTTACTAATATACCACTTGAAACACACTGTGTAAATTGCCTGACAATAACTCGAACCTCACTTGAATAAATCGCCACTAAAACTGAAACTAAGCGTCGATGAAACTTATATTTACACCCCACTGAGATTCCAGAATAATCCATAATACGCGTCAACACTACTAGAAAGCACTAGAGCATAATCGCTTGCAGCCTTGGACACAGTGCGTGGGGACCAGTGAAGTCTGGAATAGTTTTGTTAACTCATGTTAAGAATCAAGTAGGCATACAACATTACAGCTGGTTCTGCTGGGATAGCTGAGAAACATGTAGAACATTCTGTAATGCCATAACAATGTGTTTTAATACTGAAATTTTCATACTTCAGTATTAATGCTGGCTTCCATACTTCCAGGAAGAAGAGTACAAGACAAAAAAAAAGATAAATTTATGGATATAATATACTGTGAATATTAGTGTGGTTGTCGCCCATTTTTGCTGTAAATACATATGGTGCAGCTTTCAGTTCTATTTATGAATGCTTATATGCGCAAAGTGTCCCCCCCCCACCCTGGAACCAGATCATTACATGGTTTATGTTGTTCTAACTTACAGATTTTAAGCTATAAAAAATTATAACTCCTGTTTTTTTCAAATAAATGTAACTTTAATTTTTACAGATTTTTATACAATTTTTAAAATTCTAATATTTTAAGCAAAAATATTCTATTATCTATCTGTAATTACTGTACAGTATTTTGTCTTTGGTACTATACTGCATTTCTTTAAAGTTTTGCTGAAATGAATGTACTTTTGGAATGATGGTATTTTTCAAAACAGTGTAATATGGATGAAAACATGAATTAATAATATCCAGTATGTAGCTACAGACATTAAAATTATTCACTTATCTGGATTCAATCTTGTGGAGGTCACTCCAGATAATCAGCATTGTACTGTATTTGAAATAGTGGTTAACAATATTTTGTTTCTTGAATAAAAATTCAGTCTTTGAGTGGACATTTCATATTCCCATACTTTTGTATATATTAGAATTATTTTTATAGCCTGTTTACTGTTGTATTTAAAAAAATAGGGCAAATATTGCAGATAAAACATGCTTGCTGTCTACTTGGATTCTGTTTTTCTACAGTATCAGAAATATACAGTTAAATCCACTGATGATTGAAATATGGTATTGAGGTGAAAAACTACAGTTGAAATTTATAGATCTAGAGGAAAAAGTTTACATGAAAAAATTCCACATTCTGTATTGGTGAAAAGATAATCATTTAGGGTTTTTTATTCAAAACACTAATTTTGTAAGTATTTCTAAAAACAGTTCAACTGTGATTTCAGAAGAGAACAAGAGTGATGATATATATCTCTATTTTGTATGTAACTCTTCAATATTTCTTGAAGGTTTTCTATATTATGAATATTTCTTCAAATAATAAATACTTCTGTAAGTACAATTTATTGAATTATATTATTGTATTTTCACCGAATATAATAATATAATTAATTATATAATATACATTATATAAATATAAATATTATAGATGTAATACAATAGGTGAGAGAGAGAGAGATTAGAGATTATTTCAACTGGTTTAGTTGAGAGGAAAATTTCATCATGTCATTAGCTGTCATCGAGATTGATATATAGGTTATATCAACTTCAAATGGTGATAGGGTTCCCAGACATCTAGCTTTAGCTGTACATATCCAGCACTTTACATAAAAATCCGTGTCCAGCAGGCATTGAAAAAACTATGAAATGTCCAGCATTTTTCTATTCAGGTAGTTAGCGGTTAATTAACTAATAATATGCAAGATATGAAAAGAAAACCTATTTTCAAAAAGAAACAAAGCCGTTCTTAAGTAAATAAATTACACCAAAAATACTTCAGTAGACAAACATTAATACTGTAGCCTGCCACGATCTTTTCCCTTGCTGATGTCATTGTTTTGTTTGTTCAAACCTGAATCCAGTCTATCAAACAATAACAAAACATCTCAACATCTTGAACTGTTAAAGATATGCCACCTTATATCCTCAGTTTCCAGTCACAACAAAAATTTTGAAAGAATATTTTACCTAATAAACATGCAGTGCACTAAGAAGAGAAATTGCCTCCAACCACCATCTGTGAGAGGGCTGATTATGGTAAAATACAAGTTTCACAAGATGCGTGTTATTTTTTTTCATGATAACATTTGGATGATAAAACTGGACTTGTACAAAATGTGAGTTCTTCAGAGAAATGTAAGTATGATGAACCAGGAACATCATTAACAGATTCTTTAAAAAGACAATAATTGAGTGAAATGTATATACATTTTTTTAAATGCGAAAGACTGAATTTTCCAGTGACAAGTATAACACTACCAACTCGGAACACAAAGTTTTATATTGGTAAAAATGTAAAATTTTTACCTTATAGCCTGAACCAGTTTTCGCTTATTATAAGCGAAGTATATTTATAGCAATATAAAACTTTGTGTTCCGAGTCGGTAGTGTTATACTTATAATTAGTTAATCAACGGACATGTCATGGACAACAAAATCCAAGAATTTTCCAATGATTTTCTGTAAAGTATTATAATTTTTATATATTATTCTAATGTGTTATATTATATTGGTAATATTTGATTTTTAATTGTTTTACCTTTAGTTTCTAAGTTATGTGAAATATTTATGAATAATATTAATTGTATTTTTGAAATTATCCACTATACTATTGATTTAAATCATTTTTTTTAATTTGTCTGACATTTTAACAAAAAATCTAAGTTTTTAAGTTTTTTTTAACGGTTTTTAAGTTTTTGTATCTGGGAACCCTAAATGATGATAACTTTTAAACTAGATTAATAAAGCAAAGATGTTTAGAGGACAAACAAATCTCACTCGCTTTAAAATTATACTATTATTTTTATCTGTTACACAACACTTATTGAAATATAATTACTTTATACATTAAAGTTGTGAAATAAAATGTTACATTTTCTGTTTCTGATATTTAAATAGTTGTTATTGTGACACACAATATAACTGAGAAACAGATTAGTGTTATGCTGCAGTGAAAAAGAAAAAAACAGTAAACAGAAATACTTGATACCAGAAGATATCACTTACTTTGAAAGCTGTAGTGAAACTCTTGCTTTCCATAACCTATCACTTTGATTTATAGAGAATCAGAATAAACTGTGGGTATGCAAAGTGATAGTTTACTCTTGTATTCACGAGAATTTACAATATCACAAATAGAATATAGTATACTAGATTCCCTTTGTGAAGATTTCATTAAAATATTTAATGAAATCCAGGACTTTTTGTTGTATTGTAACATTTGAAACATAGCCTTAAATGACTGGTATGTCTAGACCTGTTTAGCTTAAAAAAAAATGGCTAAGAAATAAACATAATTAAGTTTTTAACTAATTATAAATATATTACTACTGTCTCGGATCACTATTTTTTTTTATTGGTACATAAAAAATATTTGTATATAATAGTTGTATTTAATATATTTAAATATATGGACAACAAAATCCAGGAATTAAGTTTTTTGTTACATGGAAATGGTCCATATGGTTTGTTTCATGAATAATATACATTCACATGTGTGTGTGTTTCCACATGTTAAGAACTAAATTATCAGTTTAAAAAAATATATTGTACTAGGTATCTAGCATCATAGTTTTTCCAGTTATTATATATTAAAAATAAAAATAACTAAATATCACTATTACATTAATGACTCGGAACACTAGGTTTTTTATAAGTAAAAGCATAAAGTTTTACCTTACAGCCTGAACCAGTTTTCTCCTTTAAAATGCTTCTTCAGAGACTGCCGCTGGTAGCGCTGTCTGTCTTGTTGTGGGTGACAGAATCGAATTTCGAAAGATCGATGCTGTGTGTGTGGGGTGAGATATGTTCGAATAATGCGTGCGATTTGAATTGTGTCTGTTCGTTTAGGATGTCGTTTTTATTTGTTTTTGTGTGTTTGTATATTTCCAATTGTTCTAGAGTGTCTAGTTTTCGGCCTTTTGTGTGTACGTGTAGAATGTTCATGTTATTGTCGATGTTTTTGTATGTGTGGTTTGCTTCAATGAGGTGGTTTGCAAAGGTAGATTCTGTAGTGGTGTGGAGTGCTTTTGTGTGTTCAATGTATCTCTGTTTGAAGCTACGTCCTGTCTGGCCTATGTAGAATTTATTGCAATTTGAACAATTTAGCTTATATACACCGGGTAGATCGAATTTGTTTTGTGCTTTGGGCATGCGTTTTGATAGTGTGTCTTCTGTTTTGTTAGTAGTTTTGTAAGCGATTCTGTATCCTGCTTTTTTGAATTTGTGGGCAATTTTTTCTGTTTGTTTGTTGATGTATGTTAGTGTTATGAATTTGTTGTTTTCTGTCTTTGTCTGTTGTTTGTTTTGTGTAGGAGTTTACTGACTATTGTTCTGTCATATCCGTTAGATTCTGCTAGATATTTTATCGTGTTTAGTTCGTCTTTGTAGTCTTTTTCATCTAAGGGGATGTTGTTAAGTCTATGTATCATGGTTCTGAAGGCAGCTAGTTTGTGTTGTATTGGGTGATTGGAGGTGTTGTGTATTAGTGTGTCAGTTGTAGTTGGTTTTCTGTATATACTGAATTTGTGCCTGTGTTCTAGTTTTGTGATGGAGAGGTCTAAGAAGTTTATGGTATTGTTGTGTTCGTATTCGGCAGTAAAGGTTATGTTTTTATGTATTTTGTTTATGTGCGTTAGTAACATTGTTCACATTGTCTTTTGTTTCCCCTGTATAGTATTAGAATGTCATCAACGTATCTGTGCCAATATAGTATTTTATGTGAGTGTCTGTCATTGTTTGTGAGTATTTATGTTTTTTCTAAGTGTTGGAGGAAGACTTCTGCTAGAATGCTGGATATGGGGGAGCCCATGGGTAAGCCATCGTTCTGTGTGTAGTATTTATTGTTATAAGTAAAGTAGTTTTGTTTTGTGATAATGTTCAGAGTTTCTGTTATTTCGTTGATAAGTTCGCCTGGTGTATTGTTTTGTTTGAGTTTGTTTTGTAGGATGGTGATTGTTTCAGAGATGGAGATGTTTGTGTACAGGTTTTTAATGTCAAAGGAGGTTAATGTGGCATTATGGGGGATGTGTATGTCTTTTATTTTTTTACTAGGTCTGTGTTGTTTTTTACTGCAATGTTGTTGTCTAGTTGTGTGTGTTGTCTGATAATTTTGTCTAGATATTTTGTGAGTTTGTGTGCAGGGGCATTACGGTAGTTGATAATGGGGTGGATCGCAATATCTTCTTTATGGATTTTGGGAAGCGCTTGGAGGGTAAGGGCTGATGGTCGGATTTGTTTCATGTAGGGCTTTTGTTTGTGTGTCATTATGTGTTTGGCTTTGTTGACTAGTTGTTTAACTGTGTTTTGGTATCTGTTGGTGGGGTCGTGTTTTAGTTCTGTGATGTTGTTCTGTTCCATGAAGTTTTGTACTTTTTTGTGTAGGTTGTCTGTGGGGATGATTAAAGTCATGTTGCCTTTGTCTGCTTTTACAAATGTGATGTTGTGTTTGTGTGCCTTTTCCCTCAGTTTGATGGCTGTGTGTATTTCTGAGTTGTGGTTGTTGTTGTCTGGTGTCTTATGTGCTCCTATTATATTGTTTTATGTCTTAGTGTGTCTTGATGTTCTGGTGCTGTGTTTTGTATATTTGTTTCAGTGTCAACTATGAGTTTTGTTAGTGTTTGGTTGTTATGTTTTAGGCCTTTATCAAGGAGTGTTTGTTCGTTTTTAGTGAGTGTGGTGTTCGTGAGGTTTACTGTATGTGGGTAGAATTTGTGTGAGGGAATTATATTTGTGTTGATTGGTGTCAGGTTTTTTATTTTTCTGTCGTGTTTTGTCTGTATGTTATGTATTTGTTTTTTGTCTATTCATTTGTGTGATGTATTAGTTCAGTCATGTAATTGTGTCCGTATATGTTGGCGATCTGTAGGTGTAGCGTTAGTGCTTTGCGGTTGAGAGCGTCTCATTGAAGCAAACCACACATATAAAAACATCGACAATAACATGAACATTCTACACGTACACACAAAAGGCTGAAAACTAGACACTCTAGAACAATTGCAAATATACAAACACACAAAAACAAATAAATACGACATCCTAAACGAACAGACACAATTCAAATCGCACGCATTATTCGAACATATCTCACCCCACACACACAGCATCGATCTTTCGAAATTCGATTCCGTCACCCACAACAAGACGGACAGCGCTACCAGCGGCAGCCTCTGAAGAAGCCTTTTAAAGGAGAAAACCGGTTCAGGCTGTAAGGTAAAACTTTATGCTTTTACTTATAAAAAACCTAGTGTTCCGAGTCGTTAATGTAATAGTGATATTTAGTTAAGTAACGGACACGTCATGGACAACGAAATCCAAGAAATAAAAATAAAATACATGGCCTAGCTTTTGCCAGACTGGAAGATAATATGATAGAACTGTATTCTTGGATTTTGTTGGAACAGAATAATTGGAAATATACAAACACACGAAAACAAATAAAAACGACATCCTAAACAAACAGACACAATTCAAATCACACGCATTATTTGAACATATCACACACCCCACACACACAACATCGATCTTTCGAAAATTTATTCCGTCGCCAACAACAAGACGGACAGTGCTACCAGCAGCAACCTCTGAAGAAGCTTTTTAAAAGTGAAAACCTGGTTCAGGTTATAAGGTAAAACTTTTACGTTTTTACCCATAAAAAGTTTTGTGTTCTGAGTTGTAGTGAAATAATTATATTCAGAACTGTATGTTATTCAGTAATGAACAAAGACAAAAATGTATGAGCAAATAATTTTGTAAAAAAAAATATGTTAAGGACTGAAAACCAAAAACATTTTAAGGCTGGTGCATGGAATATTTATAAATATGTTGTATGAGTGAAGTTTGGTTAGATGTTTACATGTAAATAGAAAAATGGCAAAGCTAAAATGTACAATTTGATAAATATTGGATTTACTAAAGTTTTCCAAGATATAAAATTGAGTTTAAAATACTGTCCTGTTATTATTATATTACCCTGCAGATGTTTTAAGCATTAAATTTTCAGTCCCTTCTACAAACAAAATTATGAAACTCAAATACTAAAATAGAAAAAGTTAATAATGCATTCCTGGTTTCTCAGAATTTTAATTTTTAACTGTATATTAAGACACGGGATTTTAAATAAGATATTGAAATCTCATATTTCACATACACAAAATTTGCTTACCATATTTATAGGTGCAAGAGTGTAAAAGTGAAATGTGTTTGGTATACAGGAATGTTATTCTTAAAGCTCAAGGACAGAGACTTGATATACAGGTTCACTAATTACTAAACTGGTTTCAGTTAGTCATGTAGTGAAGTGTTGTACTTTTGGATTGCATAATTGTAGCGTGACATTCATGTATTGTTGTTACTAATACCTTCCTGTGAAAGCCAACAGTGAAAGTTACAGGTACAATCTAAGTAATTTTATTGTTATAGTTGTATTTTGTAATTCCTTAATTGTACAGGCTGGTACAACTTGTAATTTTGTTTAAAACTCTGGAAGACTCCTACTGTGTTTATCGAAACTAAGCAAAACCGTAGAATTCTTAGGTTTAATCAATTGCTATATACCGAATCGCAGTCGTCAAATTGACAACTGGATATTTCATTGTTAAAATGTTGGCATTAAATCGAGTATTCGTGCACGAGTTGAAAACAGTAGGTGATACGATTTCAAATAAAAAGAATTGAGCTGTTTCTCTGATCTTCTAGAAGATAAAAAAATTAAATTAGATTTACAAATTTTAAATTCTGTTTTAATTCTCATGATGTAAGTATGATAAACAATACTCTTCAGTATTACACAAGTAGACGTTTGTATTCTTCAAAGCAGTAAATTATAAAGAGAAATAGTAACGTACGAAATTATAACGAAAGATAAATATATTATCATAACACATATAATAAAGATTATCAATGCTTAACTGCGAGGGAAACAAAATGCTTTTTCATCACATGTTTTTATGATTGGCAACATTAGTTTTCAAATGTCATGTTTATCAGCGAGATGTAACATGGCGGCTATTACGACGCTGTGCGGAGCAGCAGTTTGAGGTATTTCGTGTTCTAATGAAGTTTGTTGAATGAAACCGGATGAATGTACATAATTAAAATTATGCATATGTTCCTGTAACAGTGAGAAAGACAGAAAAAAGTTTATTTGAAACCAGTAGGATGTGCCTTTAAATTATCACAGGATAATTGAACTGTTTCATCAGTTGTCTCCTGTTTATTTTACAGAGGTAATTTAATGTTATAACCTTAAATTTGAATCTTTGTGTTCGGAATAAACAAGAGTGAAAAGTGATTTTTGTACGAAATACTTATTATTAAAGTGTGTGTAGTAGTCTAATTTATGTGTAGTAAATGTAATCGTTATGTATAGTAGTCAAAAGAATGTCCAAATAAATATATCTCAACTTTGTTATAGGCCTACAAATCGCTAATAAGGCCAGAAATCGCTAGAGAATCAATTGTAAAGGAATATGGTGGAATAAGAAAAAGTAAATACAAAACTATTTCTTAGTACGATTTTAAATAAGTTAACCAGCGTGGTTTTTTTTATTTGTATACACTAATTCCCATTGGATAAGGGCTTATAGCATTTTCAGTTGGTAATTTGTTTTAATGGTCTTTCGCGTGCTGTTTTAGTATGTCAATGTCTTCGGTGTTGTCTATAATATAGGTCAGCAGGTTAGCCGCTACTAGTAAACTGTTACTGTAACCATTCTGCTTTCTCTTGATGAGGTATGATAATGATACTCTACATAAGTAGTATGCGAATGTTATTGTGTACAGTTGTTATTGTCAGACTCTTTAGGGAAACCATTTTTAATATCAAAATTAGAATAATGGTTTCAGTGGGGAAGATGCTTTGTAACATACACCACAGAGAAGAATGTGTTTTAGTGTTTAAGAATTCTGATTTGAGTTTATTTTTATTTTCAGAGGGTCGTAATAATTTTCTAAAATGGAAGTCATGGAAATTGAGGATGAGGTTAGTAGTTGACTTTAGTATAAAAGTAGTAAAATATGGAAGAAGAGACTTACAAAATTATTAGTTGTAATCAGTGTTTTTGTTACTTCTGTAACATGCTCATAGGTGTTTCAGTATAGAGACTTACATTATAAATAACACACTTTTCATAGTATCCAATAAGTAATTTAAAATTGTAGCCTATATTGAGCTAAGTGTATTTTGTGAAAGTAATGTTAATTTTGAACATGTGTCAGTTTGTGTTGTGTATGTATAAAATTGTGTTATTAATGAAGTATATTAAGAGTTAAGTAAGTTCTCAGAACAGTAGTAACATGGGAAAGTACAGATAATAATTTTGCAACTTCTTTATAAATTAATAAAATGAGTGAGCGTTCTAGAGTTTTTAAATTTTGTAATGAGATTTATCTCCATGAGTTTCTCAATGTTAACATTAATAACAAGTAACAAGAATGACCTTCTAATAATAATTAATATTACTTTATGAAATATGCCAGAATGAAGTGTATAATATTCATTAGTTAATAAATTATACACAGAGATCAGTTGTAGTCTATACAAAATTATGAAAACCAGTAGTAGTAGCAGCAGCAGTGCAGTAGTAGTAGTAGTAGTAGTATAGTAGTAGTAGTAGTAATAGTATAGTAGTAGTAGTAGTAAGAGTATAGTAGTAGTAGAAGTAGTAGTAATAGTATAGTAGTAGTTGTAGTAGTCATGACTCTAGTAATAACAATAAGAATTAATTACAATGTTTATAAAAATTAATACAAAGTAAAGTTAAATTTTTATGTAGGGCTGTCATAAAAATAAATTAACAAACATGTGAAAAACAAGATTTTGAATGAAAAACAATTTTAGTGTTTATTATTAACACTAAAACACATGGGCATTGTTTTATTATTTCTCATCATATTGAATGTTGAAATTTCACATAAAGTTTTATTTAGATAGAATTTTATATTATTACAGTATTTAAACTGAGATTTCTACTATTTTTAAACTGTGCCAGTGGGGAAGAATAGTAGTAATGAAAATTTTACCACATGCATTGAAAAAACTCTTTTTTGAGAACCACTGAATTCTCAATGACCACTTTTGCAGAACAGTACAACTATCAACTTCAAATTTAAAATATAAGTTTTATAACAATTGAATAATTTTGTGTTTATTTTATGTTGAATGTGGGAAGTGAAAGTATCACTTTAGTTGTATATGGTTTTTTTTTCAGCTGTAATTTTATTTTCGTTGTAATTTCATTTTCAAAAAAGTGATTGAGCTGGAATTCAGTGTATTTTATTGACAAATAGGCATTCATTGGTTTTTAAAGGAGGTTTGTGCAAAGTAGGGTTTTTATAGGTATTAGCAGGGAATTGTTATTTGTAAATGTAACATGCATTATAATTTATGTATTTTATGACAAATATCATATCATTAAAAATACCAACTTTAAACATTACTTTTTCTTATAGTAAGAATTTTGCCCAAAATCATTTTGTTAGAAATGTTATCATAATTCATGCAATTGAGTAGTGAGATATCCATTCTGTAGCAGTTTATATTGAATGTAGTTTAAAAATTTTGTTTATCTTATGTTAGTAAATACATAGACAAGTTATACAGCATTTAAAGTAATTCTAATACTGTTATTTCAAAATTGAATTTTTGCATTTTGCTTATAATACTAATGCTTATTTGTTAGTTATCTTTCAGTGAATGTTTTATTGTGTGTGTGTGTGTGTGTGTGTGTGTGTGTGTGTGTGTGTGTGTGTGTGTGTGTGTGTGTGTGTGTGTGTGTGTGTGTGTGTGTGTGTGTGTGTGTGTGTGTGTGTGTGTGTGTGTGTGTGTGTGATATGAAAGTTTTAGGACAGTTTCAGTCTAGCATGAAATACCATCTCAAAAAATCCTTAGAAAAGTATGAAAAAATAAAGTTAATTTGAGAGCTAAAAAATCCATTAAAAATACCTGAAAATCGGGGAATTTATGAAGGAAACTACCAAAAAATCTATCCAAAAACTCACACCATATATTTCTATAGGAGCTTTCTTTAGCTAATATATTTTTAGGTATCTCTAAATTTTGCTCTCCAAAACACCTTTTTTTTTTCAGTAAACTCACAAGATCACAAGAGAGATCCTTCAAGCCAACTCAGATTCGTGTTCAAGCCAACATATTCTCTCCCGTGATCTGGAAGTTGAATTCTGTATTTCCTCTTATAAGCTAGAAGCTGACTAAAGTAATAATTTTATATTAATGGAATGGAGTCTTCCCAAGAAGTAATTAAAGTCGAACAAAACAGTAAAATCTTAGAACTCTTAAGAATGATTGATAAAAATTACCATGGGGTTAGACAAGAATTAATTAATCTCTTAGACACTAAATACAAATCAGAGTTTATAGAGATATCTCCCATGAACTGTGTAATAATATAACCATTATTACTGTGTTTAGTAGAGGTCAATTAGAAACCTAAAATATTGATCAGATTCTCTTATTAGAATGTTTAAAGAAAATTGTTAACAGCACAGTTGATTTAGCTGAGTTCTCATATGTTGATCATACTATAAGTGGAGGAAAATATATAAATATAGGAAAGAAGTAGACTTGGCTACGGATTAAAATTTTAAATTGGTTATGTGGGAGATACTCTTAATAATCTTGCGTTTGATACAAAATTTATTGTACCTTCCATATATAAAATAATATTCTGTCTTCATTATAAAAATTATGTGATCTCTAATATTAAGCTTTATATAGTCTTCGACATAAAAAATTATATTGTCTTAAGTATAAAATATTATATTGTGTCTTCGTAATAAACAATTATATTTTTGTCATTAAAATTTTTTTCTATGTAAATACTAATTTAAAAGAACATACAATACAATGATAGCTGTTTGCTAAACTGAATAATTCATTTGAAAGTAAAAAGTTGAATGAATTAGAAATTGATAAAAATTATAAAGCTAGTAATTTTCAGAGAAGAAGATAACTGTTACACTACCAGAGAGGTACATACAGAATATGAATGAAAAATCTGTAAATATAACTTGACAGATAAAAAGTCTTGATGAGACAATAAGAAAATGGTAAGAAAGTACATAATATTGTGTTTTAATAATTTTTCAAAAATATTTTAGTTTTTCTATATGTGTCCTTAAAATTTGATTATTTTGATATGTAATATTAATATTTTCACTTCATATGGAACATGTACATACAAAAATATTTTTATGATTTTTATATAAATTTTAGGTCACTAAAAATACGTTAGCTAAAGAGAGCATCTGAGTTAACTAAAAAAAAAGATGTTTTGGAGATAAATTTTTAGAGATACATGAAAACATGTTAGCAAAAAGGAGCTCCTATCAAAATTTATGGTGTGAGTTTTTGAATGATTTTTTTGCAAGTTTCCTTTATAAATGCCCTGATTTGCAGGATTTTTTAATAGACTTTTTGAGATCTCGAATTGACTTGATTTTTTTCATATTAATCTTAAAATTTTTTGAGATGGTATTGCGTGCTAGATCGAAACTGTTCTAGGATTCTCGTTATGTATATCTATGAAAATTCAGATTAGTTTAGCTGGTAATATGAGGAGTTCTGACAAGTCTTCAACTTTATAAAATGTTTAAAAGTACGAGGCTTATCCAGAAAGTAAGTACCGTTTGGGCATTAAGAAAATGATGCAAATTATTTTCAAATTAATTTATTTTTCAAAAATTCTTACATAGGTACCGTAATCTACATTTCTACATAGTCACCATGCAAGTTGAGACATTTGTCGTATCTTGGCACTAATTTTAATATGCCCGCTTCAAAGAATTCGGCTGCCTGCGACTTCAACCACTGCTGGACGTTTCCCTTTATCTCATCACTTTCAAACTTCTGGCCGGCAAGAGATTTTTTCAGATGCAAAAACAAATGGAAATCGCTGGGAGCCAAATCTGGACTGTAAGGAGGATGACTGAATTGTTCCCAGCGAAATGAATCAACAAGTGCCGTTGTTACACGTGTGGTATGTGGTCACGCGTTGTCATGCACAAACACCACTCCGGAAGTCAGTAGTCCACGCCTTTTGTTTTGTATTGCTCGCCATAACTTTTTGAGTGTTTTGCAGTAAACTTCTGCATTGATTGTTATGCCTTGTTCCATAAATTCCACTAACAAAATTCCCTGACAGTCCCAAAAAACGATGCACATGATTTTTTTTTGCAGAAAGAGGTGGCTTTGCTTTCTTGGCTTTCGGGGAACCAGTATGCCGCCATTGCAGTGACTGTCGTTTAGTTTCTGGTGTCTCGTAAGAAACCCATGTTTCATCACCAGTGAAAATTCTTTTCAAAAAAACAATTTCCATCTCTTTCATAATGCTGCAAAAATTCCAAGGCTGCTCCCATGCGTTTCGTTTTGTGAGCGTCCGTTAGCATTTTCGGGACCCATCTCGAACACAGTTTTTTGTAGTGTAAATGTTCAGTCACAATTTCGTGTAATAAAGATCTAGAAATGTTTGAAAAATCCATTGACAAATCAGAAATTGTGAATCGTCTATTGGAACGAACCTTCTCGTCAACACTGCCCAGCAATTCTTCATTGACTAAGGACAGGTGACCACTACGCTCCTCGTCGTGAACATTTTCTCTTCCATCGTTAAACATCCTAACCCACTTTCTCACCATACCTTCACTAATCAGATTCTGTCCATAAACTTCAGAAATGTGACGATGAATTTCATAAGGACGAAGATTTCTCGCATTCAAAAACCTAATAACTGTTCTTATTTCACAACTCGCGGGCCGATCGATTTTTTTAAACATGATTACTGATGTGTAGTAAACATAAATTGGAACGTAAACAAACAATGTAGCTTGGCTACTTCATCGTCGAATAGAAGGAAGTAACTACACATGCGCGACCTTCGTACTACAATATGCGCGGGATATATGCGCAGACGGTACTTACTTTCTGGATAAGCCTCGTATTTTATTTATTTGTTAAATGTTGTGAATTTACGTTATACATGTTAAAAGATTCAGTATTTTAAATTATATTTTCATACTAAACATTAAAATGAAATCAAAATTTATTACTGTAAAATATCAACTCAACTTTATTGAGCACCAAACAGGTCTTCAATTTTGTTTCTTTTACACTAGTTTTTGCAGCTTCCATATCCTTTGTATAAAAAATTCAATGCATACTGCAATAATTGTATATGAACCTAAGTGAGTAATAAATACTTAAACATGTCCGTTGCATAGGCAGTCACGAGTCAATATTAAAAGAGTTTGTAATTTCCGGGCTATTGGGCCATGATTGATTGATTTGTGTGACATCTTTAATGTTTTAGCCACCCACCAGAGGCCTTTTTCAGTAGTAAAAAATTTTGTTTATATTTTACTGTTGAAGAGGGCCTCCGGGCCATTTAAACCTCTAATGAATTTAAAATGTCATCACACAAAGCAGCAATCAACCACGGCGCAATAGCGTGGAAATTATAAACTCTTTTAATAAATGTGTATACATCATATTGACAGAAAGACAATCAGAAGTTACTAAGCATGCAGTCTATAAAACCCTAACTATTAGTTAAAGTTAAATGTGGGATATAATTAGTACTTGATAAAATTATTATTATTACTGTATTGTTATTTTATTAAAGCCTTTACTTTTTTAATATATTTTGCTTTGGATTTTAGATTTTATTTATTCTAGACAATTAAAGTTGTACATTAAAATTAAAATTCACTGTATTAAATGTGTAATGTAATGTCATGTATATATGTTTTAATGTATTATTTACATTTTTCATTTTGTTATTAGAATTAGCTGTCTCTGTAATTCCAACTTTGTCATGTTTACTGCTACTTGCCATGTTCTGGATGAGGCCTTTCAGTGTTTCCACCATTTTCAAGCATACCAGTCGTGGGTCATGGTTTAAGACTTGAAAATGGTGGAAACACTAGAAGAACTTGTCCAGAACATGACAAGTAGCAGTTCAGCAAGTAAACATGACATAGTTTATTTACATTTAAAATTATTACATTTTACACACACACACACACACACACCGATCTGTATACAAAGGAAAGCAATTCATATAATATTATCTCTCTCTCCTATGGTACTACAGCCCTTGTTGGGCCCTGGTCTCCTTCAATTTTTCCCCCCCATTCTCCTCTGTCAGCAATCCTCCTCCTCCAGGAACGCACTTTCAATATTTCTCTTGCATCCCTCATCCACCGCATCCTCCCATCTTCTCCTTGTACTTCCCACTGGTCTTTTTCCATGGATTCTGGTATACAATAGTTTTTGTGGTATCCTTTCTTCTCCTATCCTGGCTACATGACCAGCCCACCTTAGACGCTGTAGTTTTATGTACCGTGTTAGCGGTGGTTCTTTATACATTTGATACAATTCAAAGTTATATCTTATTTTCCAGCCATGTACGTCATTAACTAATCCCAGGATTCTTCGTAATATTTTTCTTTCAAAGGTATCGAGGGTGTTTGCTGCTTTGGAGTTCAGGATACATGTTTCGCAACCGTAGGTTAGGATGGGTCTTATTATTGTTTTGTATATCCTTAGTTTCGTGTTTCTGTGGATGTCTTTGGATCTGAAGATACTTGATGTGGCGAAGTACACTTTATTGGCTTAGACTATCCGGTTTCGGATTTCGGCTTCTTCTGTGCTGTTTTTTTCTAATATGGTTCCCAAGTATTTAAAGTTGTCCACCTTTTCGATATTGTCGATTGTTCCGTAGTTTCTTTATCTTCTAGTCTGCAC
Source organism: Magicicada septendecula (assembly GCA_034769895.1). NCBI lineage: Eukaryota > Metazoa > Arthropoda > Insecta > Hemiptera > Cicadidae > Magicicada > Magicicada septendecula. The sequence goes on from CM068376.1 coordinate 44,093,065, forward strand.
TAATATTTTTGTTTTATCTATGTTGATTTTGAGGCCGATATTGCTAGCATTTTCTTTGAGTTCAGAGTACGTTTCCTCTGCTGCATTTTTTGTCCGACATATTATGTTGATGTCGTCCGCGTAGGCTGCTAATTGGACCGATTTATTTGTCAGTACGTTATTTCTTCCTACTGACAGTTTTCTGATCACATATTCTAAAGATAGATTAAACAAGGTCAGGGCCAGCCCATCTCCTTGTTTTAACCCTCGATTGATTACAAATCCTTCTGTCATGTGTCCTTGTATTCGTACCTGAGCTTCTGTATTAGTCATTGTCAAGTTTATCATCCTTACCAGTTTCACTGGTATGTCGAATTCGTATAAAATGTTAGATAGTTTATCCCTATCTATCGAATCATAGGCTTGTCTAAAATCAACAAAAATATTATAGACATCTATATCTTGTTCCCACGCTTTACTTAGAACTTGTCTGACTGTATATATTTGATCTATGGTGGATCTTCCTTTTCTGAAACCGGACTGGTATTCGCCGATAATCTCTTCAGCATATGGCTGTAATCTTTTATTGATTATGTATATAAAAATTTTATATCCGGAGCATAATAGGGAGATTCCTCTGTAGTTCTGGCATGATAGCTTGTCCCCTTTTTTATGTATAGGACATATGATGGTTTCCTCCAATCGTCAGGGATTTGTTCTGTACTCCATATAGTGAGTATTAAGGCATGCAATTGTTCCACGAGTTTTTTCCCACCCCCCACTTAAATAGTTCAGAGGGAATTTCGTCAATTCCTGGAGCTTTGTTATTTTTCTGTGCTTTAATTGCCTCTTGTATTTCCTGCATTCATGGTGGCGGTTCGTCATCGTGTTCATTTCCTCTTCTAGGCTCTTGTCTATTTCTGTCTTTTGTTTCGTCCGTTAGGAGCCTTTTGAAGTATGTTTTCCATGTTATCTTAATTTCTTCTATGTCACTGATTATTTCTCCATTTTGATTTTTGCATAGATTTGTATTTGGTTTATATCTTTGTTTTAAATTTTTTATAAATTTATAAGCATCTCGTGAATTATTTTCTATAAAGTATTTTTCCATTTTCAGTATTTTGTTATTCTCGAACTTTCTCTTTTTCTGTCTGCAAGCCTTATCTGCCAGCTTCCATTTTATTCTGAACTCTTCTTTTCTTTCTCGTGTCCGTCTTGTCATATATAATCTGTTGTGTGCTTACAGATTAATAAGACTTACAACATTTAAATTTGTCCCTGTTCTCTGGCGTCAATTGTGTAATTATCTTTATTCTACCACATTTAAATTATTACTGAAATTTATTACCTACCTTCTATGCCCAGGAGTCCTTCACACGAACGGGAAATACAAGCATGATCCAAGGTGGTGTATATCAATAATTACTCTCATCGACCATATTAATTATCTGTTTATTTATTTGCAATGTCTACTTTAAGCTTCTTTAAAATTTACTGATTTCATTCTCTTATCACAATAGTTATTATTGATCTTTATTTTCTACTTATAGATTAAAACAACAAAATATAAAGAAATATGGCAGCTATTTGAACATGGTGAATGCCCTACCTTAGCGTAATTAACTAATTAGCCTGTAGAAAGACAGCCCAGTATCTGCTCACTCTCTCATGCACACTTATTTAAAATTTTTTCCTTTCATCGAGATATCTCTCATATTATAATTTTAAACGCTTTTATTTTAAAAAATGGTACTGATCGTTGGTTACTTAACCATCTGCATCACTCATCACCACGTGCCGCACTGAGTATATGTCCGAAAAAGTTTCTGCTGGTGGAATTTGGTTCACTGACTATTGTCTAACGTTGAATATTGTTAGTGCATAAACAAGTTTTACATTTTCTCGTATTTTAACCACATTTCACTGGTCGGTCTGCTATTTAGTTAGACTCACTTTTAAGATAGTTATTAAATTTTCGGCTCGCTAGCCGGTTGTATTCATCCGGCTGCGGCCATGGTTGATAGTTGACTGGGTGACGCCACGCTAAGCGTCGGTAAAAGCCACATCCGCCAGCCTGCGCTCTGATTCGTGGGTTCACTCACGTGGCAGGTTAATTAGCCATGTTTTGTTCGTTTCCGTTAGTGACTTTGGTGTCGAGATTATAAACCGCGGCACATGAGCGCGCACACCCCCGCATTCCAATGTTTTTATCTCTTCCGTACCTAGTGCCTCCTGGCACGAAGTTGATTACAGGGTGTTACACAAATCAGGTTTCGTGGCCATACGTGGTGCCCAAACAGATTGGCCCCAAAATTATTATTAAATTAAATAAAATAGATCCTTCAAAATTAAATTGACAAATAGCTATTCCCCTTCAATTGCCCCGTTACACTGTGTACTTTGTTTCTTTCTCCAATTGCCCTTTTGCACTCTTCGTCAAACCAGTGGTCCGTTTCTTTTCCTTTGTTTATTCCTAATATTTATTTTGCCACTGTTTTTGTAGTGTTTTTAATGTTTTCCCAGTGTGATTCTAATGTTGGGTTTTCCTTCTCTTGAAGTTTTTCGCAGATTTCTTTATCAAGTTTATCCCGGATGTCTTGGTCTTTCAGTTTATCTATGTTTAATCTTTCTTTCCTCTAGGTTTTACTGCTTTTGTTCTGGTTAATTTTGCACCTAAAGGTAGTTTGCACTAGCATATGATCTGAGTTACAGCATGCCCCTCTTCTGCTTCTTACATTTAATATACTTGTTGCTCCCCTTTTGTCTATCAGAATGTGGTCTATCTGATTTCCTGTTTCTCCGTCTGGAGCTATCCACGTTATTTTATGTATATCTCGGAGGGGGAAGTATGTTGAGCTAATGACCATATTTTTACTAGTCGCAAAGTCTATTAGGAGGTTTCCGTTCTTGTTGGATTCGTCATGCAGGCTGTGTTTTCCAGTTGTTCTTATATATTCTTCTTCTTTCCCGAGTTTGGCGTTCATGTCTCCTATAATCATTTTTATATCATTTCTAGGTGCTGAGTCATATATTTGTCCTAACTTTTGGTAAAATTCTGTCTTTAAAATCTCATCTTGGTCTTCTGTGGGACAGTGTACATTTATTATTGTAAGATTAAAGAAATGAGTTTTTATTCTGATTTTGCACATCCTTTCATTGATTGGTGTAGAATCCTTTATATGTTGTTTTATTTTGTTATCTGTAATAAAGGCTACTCCAAATTCTCTTGTTCCACTATTTTTCCCACCTTGGAGTATAGTGTGCCTCTTTGTGTCTCTTATTCCTTGTCCTAACCATCTTGTCTCTTGTATTGCGGCGATTCTAATTTTATATCTTTCGAGTTCATCGCAGAATTTTCTTTGTGCTCCGGGTCTGTTCAGTGTTCTGACATTTCATGTTCCTAAAGAGTATTCCATATTTTTTTGCCGTAGTCATTGCCATTGTTTCCATCCAATCCGAGGCTTTCTTGAAGGTTCCGTGGTGTGGTATTTTTTCCGGGGGTAGGTTACCGGCCTACTGCCCAACCCCCAACCTGGAGGACCAGGGATTTTTCTGTTAGGGTTCCCTTCCCTTAGCTGATGGGTCCCAGTTTTCTGGTGCCAGGAACTCGCCATCCACCCTGTCTCGTCTCCTACATTACGTACTCAGGGGCCACGCGACTTTCGTCTTCTAGAACGTGAGAGTAGGATTTGTGGGTAGAGCTGGTTCCCTTCCGCGAACCTCTTGACTCTTTCGTCAGAAACAGTCGGCGTTTCTCAGAGTTTTAGTGTTGTATAGTAATCATATAATATTATATTGTTCAGAAAATGAGTGATGTTACCACATGAACCATATGTTGTGGCTTCAAGACAACTTTTGTTGGTGGCTTGTTAAAACTGTTTTTGGCAAATATGTGTTAAATAATTTGATATTCTGTGCATTCAAAGTGCCATTAGCTTATGTAAATGCATATACAAAAATAAAAATATAGATTGTTTTATGTTAATGAATATCTGACTGCAATCCCTCAGATTTGATGCGGGCAGATTTGAGGTTCTAGATATTTGGTATATTTTTATGAACCTCTCATAGCGTGGTATATAAACTGGTCGGAATATATAAATAATCAGAAGTATATTCTGAGGAAAATGAAGCAGACAATAACTAGAATGTCAGGACAAAAATAACTGATGTATCCAATCAATTGAATTGGTTACTGATAGAGGCTACAGCCACATGCAAGATGGGTTGATGATGATGACAGCAGTTTGATCAAAAGAACACAAGATAAAGAGGAGAAACATGAAACAGTTTGAGAGAGGCAAGCATAATGTAGTGTACTTTATTTGAGTACTGAGAAAAACATTTGGTCCAGTTTATGAGGATGACAGACAATGGATTGGGTGCAACTGTGAACTGAGACATCCTGTCCTGTGTGAAGTACACCAGACAGTGGGGTGAGAGCAAGTAATCAGGATTATTGGATTACGAGCTGTAGTACAATGCAGGTGGGAAAGCACAAGATTGCGTTGAAACATATTAGCTGATATAATGGTGATGATTAATAGTTAGTAGTTTTTGTGTGTTTAAAATAGTGTTGAAAGATATTTTTAAGCTAACATAACATGCAATGTAATCTTGTTATGTACAAATTTAGTTAGCCACAATGAATAATTTTTCAAGTGGTCCTGTATATTAATGAATGGTAATACATGACTTTTGTGTTTTCAGTTTGAAGATGCTTATGAAACACAACCATCTTTGTAAGTATTGATGTATTGTTTTGTTATAGTTAATTAACATTATAAGTTAACTTAAGTTATAAGTTTAGTTGCTGGGTCATCCATGTCATATCACCCAATAAAAAATTAATTTGACACCCACCTCCTCAGATTTTGACGAAACTTGGCACAATTTATTCAATTACTATCCTGATAACACCTGAAATTTTTTTTGCTCTATGTGTTTTGTTATGCATGGCAGTTTCAAACAGTCACAACTGTTGGGATTTTCTGATATATTCCGTTTATGATTTCATATAGTATTCAGTGAAACTTGAATGTGTATATGAACTGTATACGGTACCTAACTTATAAACGTTACTCACCTGCAGGTCATGTTAATTTTCTTTACATTCATTATAATTTTGAACTTTTGAGTTAACAATATAGTAGAGAAAGGATAACACTGCTGTATACTGAATATATTCAATGTCTTATAAATGTTCTTTTGTGAAGTATTTCCAAAGTCTTCAGGAAAGAATTTCTTTGAAGAAACCCATTGTAAAGCTTTTTGTGTATAGTAATACCGTGTAATAAAACAAATAGCTTTGGTAATAAGGAAATACATGTTACCTTTTAAATGTAATAGTGAATTTGAGGTTTTTGTTGTCCATGATGTGTCTGAGTATTAAAACTTACCATTTTAACTGTCTTGGTTTACTACTTGGTTTATATCCTTGTTGATCTGAGGATCTGTCTTGTCTGGTGCTTGGGTTTGTGATTATACAAACCCTCTACCACATAATAATTAATAAAAACTCATTGCTTACCTTCTCTAGGTTCCCAGAGTTAAGCACACGAACTCGTGATCTATAAGCGTGATTTAGGGTTATGTGTTGCAATAATTACTCTCATTTACGGTTAACTATTTCAACTTCATTTATTATTCTTTTCGTCATTCTCTTTTTATGAATCAATTAAAAAAACATGCCTTCTCCTTCTCTATTCTCTAACATTTCAATTAAACAAAATTAAATCCTGAGGTAACAACCCCATCTGACCAAAATAACAAGCTTCTATCTCTTACTTCTTATAATTAAATTAAATTATTTATTTTATTAATTAATTAAAGGCAACCCAGCATTTTGCACACACACACACACACACACACACACACACACACACACACACACACACACACACACACACACATCTTTTAACTCCTTTAATTTAGCGCTCTTGTAAATTTTTTATATAGCGATTGGTTTATGATAATCGGTTACTTGACTGGCGGCGTCTCTGCAGACCACGTGTCGCACTCCGTATATTTTAGTTTGTCCAAATTGTTCACTGCATTTTAGTTTGATGTTACACTGTCGAATCATTCAAGTTAATTGCTGCCCTTTTAGTTGTAAGTTTATTCACATTTTTATGAAGAGTAACTTTTTCAAGATGGCCAAGGCATTCTCCTCCTCACCAACTTGCCTTGGGATAGGTCGAGCTGGCGTCATGTGACATCTCATTAAGCCACGCTAATTACTGGAAACTTGCTCTGGCTGACTAGCGATCCTCGTACATGACAATTCCTATGTGCGGGCAAGCATACGCGCACTCGTTCACATACCTTAGCACCTGAAAATGTAGCATGCTGAGGGGCGGACATACCAAACGTGCAACTGGGTGCCCCGAAAGTGTAATGTCTGTTGTTAAAATTGAGGCCCTGCATGGGTAACTCTCTTTCGTCGCATTACAATGTTAACAAAATTAATTCCCCAATTCTGTCCCGTTACAATACCCCCCCAATGAGAGGTCTTCTGCCGAAACAGAAAAACTCTCATTGCTAAACCCCAAGAGGACCAGCGAGGATATGGTGCCAACAACCCCCCTTTATTCCTTAATACATCATGGGTAAACTACTCCCCTAGTTCGGCGACTATGGATGCACCTGAACGACATTACTGGACTTCTCTTTTCGAGATCCCAACACCGTAAATTGGACAGGCACTCACCACAGTCTCAACTAACCATGTAACATTTCAACAAAATCAATAACTAGCCTTATACCATACCAGATCCTCAACCGATATATCTCCCCTTTTATATATATATATATATATATACTGGATTGCCTTTAGCAAAGTACTGGGTACGTACACATGTTCATTACTATCTTAAATACAAGATCTCTAAATATTCATCATTAATATAACATTCACATAAACATTTCATATTTACCTTTAAATAAAACTCACTCCCATTTCTCAACCTTTAATTGTTTGCTTGACATTACTGTGTCAAATCAAGTTAAATTATTTAAATTTCGTTCAAGTTATAACGTCTCTCCTGTTAAGACATTATAACATAGGGAACCAGTTTAATTGTTTGCTGTTAATTAAACTAGCTGCCGTAGTTAGTAAAAATTACTTACAGTACCAACAATTATGACAATGTATGTATCAGGAATTTGTCCAAGGTTACACAAATTTATTCACTCTCTGGATATTAGCGAAAACATCTCTTTATTATTATATTTTAACTACGGATATAAACATAATAACTTTAATGGTCATCTTCTTGTTTTTACTTTACTTTTAAGGAAAATTCTTATAGATTCTGCATTCTGCATTAAATACTCTTTAAATTTTTACTCTTAGTATCTCAAAATCATACAGCTGTGTATTACTTTTATTACCACGGATCCAGGTTCTAACTTTGTAATATTCTAACGTACTTTAACATCATCCAAACTATTTGAAGAATAGTCTGATGTAATTTCAGATTAACTTTACCTTTAAACATCATCAGGTTATTACTATAGCATTACAGAAATTACAAACATTAATATGCTAATATTTATGTGATCTAAAAAGTCTTTACAAGAAACTTTACTGTTCTTTTTGTTGCGGTTGTTAAAAACAATGTATGCACAGAAGTTATGGTTTAGTGTCACCTGAATATAACGTGAGTCTGCGGCTGGCGGTCGAGATGATCCTCTTCAGTAGGTCTTCTTGGGTGTAGTTCGTTGTCCATCTGGATCCTCCATTTAGTTTGTTGTTTCTGAATTGTGGTCTAGGTCATGGCGCTGGAATTCTGCTACTTGGAGTTCGTACAGTTGTTGTTGTAACTTCTCCCCTGGCGTTGGTGTTCACTTTTCACATTTAATTATTTTTTATTTTAACAGCACTGATGTTACCTTTTACATGGCAAGGGACATATCTTACCACTAGCTTTACATAAAGAGATGTGTCGGCTAAGTTTTTTTTTTATTTATTAAGAATATTTTCTCAACATCAGAACTACATTACTAGTTTTTTTTCTTCGTTTCGCTTACGCTACATTGGATTAATTAAGTGAGAAGCACTAACTTCTTGTTATATCGTTTTTTTAGTGACAACGTAAGTTTAACTTCACGACACTTTTTCGAGCTGCTTACATGTCGAAGATTCTCCGGCGACTGGCGTTATTTTAGCGGCAGGGAGTGTGGAAGCTGGCGTGGTTTACGCGCTGAGAGAAAAGTAGTTCGTTCCTTTATTATTATTAATTGTCCATTAATCAACTACGATAAATTATCCTACGTTTTCTTAGTTAGGAGTTAGATATTTCCTTTATTATTATTACGTCTTTTATTTAATTATAAGGATTATTAGTTTTAGCTTAATAACAGTGTACTTTGCATGTTCGTACTAGCCTTTTTGCAAGTTGATACAGGTGTCTAGGTACAGAGAGGGGTGGATTATACTCTCACTTGTTATGAGAACAAAAAAAATTAATTTGTGCTATTTAAATAATCTTTAAATCGTCACAAAGTAGTGAAATAAATCTAAGTCCACTATCAAAGACCCACATTAAAGTTGATTTACATCATGTCTTACAGTTAATCATCTTAATTGCAACTTTCCAAAATTCCAAAAAAAAATTTTTAAATGAATTTACTTTTCCTTATAACTCCTCTTAATTTGCATGTTAACAATCATTGTAAACAAAATAAAATAAACAACTTATCTCTGTCACCAACTCCATTACCACTACATTTGGTTACAAAACGTATAATATGAACACTATGAATCAGTTGATACATTATCAATACACACAATCATCAATATATCGTGAACATGAAAACATAACACAGTCTAAAATTTTGTTTTTTTCAATAATTAAATGAATTTAAATTCCAGAAACATTCTGACAATTAATAAAAAGAAACCAATTATTAAATTAAATTAATTACTAAAAGAACATGTGAATTGATTACATTATACAGTCCACACCAGTCATCAGCTGATGCCTCATTGTCAGGTGAATGACCTTTCCCTAGGCACACTAAATACAAATAACACAAACACACAACATTATTCAATTTAACTCATAACATGTCCTTGATGATCATGCAATCATTACAACATAGAGTCTAGTACTTAAAATCATTTGTTCATATAAGTGAATGTTCATCACTAATCATTGAATCATAGCTAATAGTAAACATTACTGAACAGGAACTGGGTCATCAACCACCAACTCTTTCTTTAGAGTAAGTAAACTTGATTGTCCCGCTGTTACAGTGGTCTTTACCTCTCGCTGATTTCTCAGCTGCTCCTCCTACTTCATCATTTTATTATTTCCCCCCTCTTACCCAGTTACAATTAGGTAACCACCTGCCGGATAAACCGGGTCGAGCGTTTACCTTATGCACAGATGTGTTATCTGTGCCCCTGGCTTGTAACGGCCAGCACCTTTTCCACACACACTATTATTTCCTGATGGTGGACTGGTAGCGTCCATTTGCATCCACAAGAACTGAAGTTTAATTAGGGTCTAGACGCTGCCTACCCCGTTCTTGCTTCAGCGTTACAAAAAATTCAGCATTACTGATGTCCGAGGACACCAGTAATCCTACTAAATATTACTTACACACCCTTAACATGGCACTACCAACCCCTACGAAGGGAGCCGCTGTTCCATATTTTGGTGATTCCCCTGAATTTACCCCCCGGTTGATTTCTAAATTCACCAATTTTGAAAATAATAACAAGTATGGCTAGGATACAATCTGCCTCACCACACTTGCTACCAATAATCCAAATCTACGGTCAGGGTTCGGTGACTCCATGACCGCCCGAAAGTGGGGAATCACAAGTAAAATGTATACAGTAAAGCCCCGATTATCCGCGGAATTGGGTGGCAAGGACACCGCGGATATAGAAAATCGCGGATAACCCGAAAAAAGACTAAAAATGAGGTGTAAACACGAAAAAAAATATTTCAGCATAAAAACTATGTTTTATTGTACAAAAAACATAATATGTAAAACCTACCATTGCAGCTAAAGCAAAAACCTTTTGACACACGAAACTGCTTTGCAGCATGTAGACGGATTGCTTCAATATTTAGAGGAACAAGACGACGACACATCTGGCAGAAAAACTCATGTTAAGGAAAGTACAATCTAGAATAAAGAAAAGGTGTTTCCAGAGCAAGAAGCAAAAACGAGTGACTAATTTTTTTAAAAAGGCGTAACTGAACACTTTTTGTTAACAGTACAGTATTGTTTTTTGTTTACTGTTCTTTATTTTAGTGATTTAGACGTAGAGCAAAGGTTTCTGCTGTACTGTAGATATTTTTAAGACCAGACACGGGGGTGCCCTCACTTCGCACCTGAGCTAACCATTCCGCTAATGCTGAGTCAAGTTCATTATAGGTGGATTTCTTAATTGTTTTTCGTTTTCTCATCCCAGAAGCACTGTCCGACACTGACACAAAGGCTAACAGTTTGTCTTTTTGCTTTAAAACGTCTCGCACTGTTGTTTCCCCGATCCCGTAATTCAAACACATCTGCTTCCTTGAAGCGCCATTTTCTATTTTAGAAATCATTTCAAGTTTTTGTGCAATCGTTAACACAACCTTCTTTCGTTTTTCAGCCATTATTAATTTCAGGAACTAACGAACTGATCACGACTGATCACTAAGCATGCTTACTGACAACTGACACCACTGGCAGACCGAGAGAATATGTACGTAGAGGGGGAAGGTTAGTGAACTTGACCAAAACAAAAGAGCAAGAGCCAAAACAAAATTCCGAGAAGGCCTATAGGATTACGATGCACAATAAACCTGTCAGAAATTTTCGACTTTCGCAGTGTAGGGCCTATTGTATTTTCCCTGTTGTTGGCTTGGATTAAAATTGGTTTTTTTGAGGTTCGTAATTAAAAAAATTGTTCGCGGCACGGCACTCGCGGATCATCCGCTCGCGGATAATCGGGGCTTTACTGTATATGTTTTCCATATTTAAGATTCCTACCCACTAATATAATACAACATAAACATTCATAAAGAACATAAACATTCCATTTAAAATAAACATCTCATTTGCATCTGAATAAAATTTACAAACATTTCAATTTTAATTTTAATTGAACCTTTAATTATTTATCATTTGTTGTACCATTAAATTCTTCACAAAATTCAAATTTATTATTAACATTCATTATATATAACATTTAAACTTCAGATTTTAAGATAACATTTCAAAATAACATCTTACCTAAGTTAACTTCCTTCAAACTCATTTAATGCCATTATAAGACTCTTTTACTTTACTCCAATGTCAGCATCAAATTCATACTCACATATGGTCAACCACTCCATCAAATGAACACATCATCACTTGTCATAGACTCAAACTATAAACAATTCTCACCACAAATATAACGTACAAAACCATATGTACCTTCTGAAACATTATAACAACCATATGACTCAACAACTAAACACATTCTACCTTCACTCATTTACTATTTATTATCAATTTCAAACCATTTAAATTCATTAGCAAAATTCAATTATACAACATTAATTCATTAATTAATCTCAAATTCTTTAATTAAATCAGTTAATTTAAAACACAAGTTATTTTAATTACCTTACTCCAAAACAATTACAATTCATTTGCATTATAACCTTCATAATTATTTCGTCTGCTATACTATTATTATTATTATCATTATTAAAATCAGTTCCTACTACATACACACATTGTTTATCTTACCTACAAATGCAACATAACCTATTACATAAACACAATTAACCTCACTATAAATTTATTTACAATTTTTTCATCATATTATATTATTGTTTACCACACCTCATTACATAAGTTAGCCAAGTAGTTACCATAAACTAAAATAATTAAATGTTCATTCACTGTTTATCTCTAACCACCATCATTGTAAATTAGTCTTACTTTCACATAGCAATTTTCATCTTTACTTACTCTTATTACATCATTACTATTTATATAATAACCCGTTAATATTTCAAATTGTTCGTAAAACCCACATAATAATCTACTGGATTATCACACATTATTATTAAATCATATAACCTGTCTACTTCATTAGTTTTGGTCTTGTCACCGTCTGTATTATTATCTATCACCCTTAAGCATTTTAACCTCTCATTTTCAGAATCATCTACTATTAATATTGCACGTCTATGCACAGGTAAGCATTCAATATAATTATCAACGTCATCATTATTTATTTCTGCACTATCTTCATAACAAGGTAAGTCAACAATATTACTAATTCTCTCTCTCTCTCTCTTTATTTTCTCTAGTAGCTCTTCGTAATTTCTAACAACATCAAATACTATTATCTCTCTCTCTCTCTCTCTCTCTCTCTCTCTCTCTCTCTCTCTCTCTCTCTCTCTCTCTCTCTCTTCTCTCTCTCTCTCTCTCTCTCTCTCTCTCTCTCTCTCTCCCTCTCTCAATGTGAATAATTCTACCACTCTCTCACAATACCTCTCATCATAACAACATCTCACTTTTTCTCTCTCAATCCACACAAAAGGCAACATAACGTTATCATGACACATCCTGATTCTTACAGGGAACACATGAGAACTAGGGGACCTACTTAGAGACACCTCGTCTCTATAATCACGGGAGGAAACTCTGTCCTCATAAAACATTTGTGAAAACTCTGTTTCACAATATACTCGGGGAAAATCTGCCCTTTGTAAACCTAACCTCTCATCAACCACTATCTTATTACTACTCTCTATTTCTACTAAAAATTCCTCGCCACTATTATTATTTACCCCGTTACTCTATAACACCCCATTTTTAATTATATCACTGTTATCGCTTTTTACTTCAATATTAGACTCATTACTGTAATTACCACTTACCTTGTTCTCAGTTGCTTCATTAATTACATTCCCACCTCACTTACCGGTATTTCTTGTAACATTATCTACATCATCTTGTATTTGTTTTATAGCTGTCTGGATACGTTCATCAATACGTTTACATAATACGTTACTCAGATAATCAAACTTTGAGAACTTACAGATTTTTTCACAAAATAATATTTAATAAACATACACAAATCCCTTACCTGCATCGGGTCTCAGAGTCTTCATGTGAACTCGTTATCTATAAGTGATTTAGGGTTATGTTTTATTAATGAACTCAACTTGCATTATATGTTAATTAACTCAACTTTTTATTAGATATTCTTTTAATCATTTTCTTTTTTTTTCTTTTGTGAATAAAAGAATTTAAATAACTTCTTTTTAATTTTTGTATAACTTACAGTATTTCAAACAAACAGATTTTTGTATACTATCTTCTTGTAATCACCTTAACTATTCAATTAGAGTAATTAAAAACAACCCAGTATTTTACTCATACACACACTCATATCTTCTAATCCCATTTAATTAAAGCGCTTTCTTAACATTTCATAATTATTGGTTTATATCATAGTTACCCTGTTGGTAGTTTCCTGCCGAACACGCGTTGCACTTCTTCCATTGTATTTCACCGTTTGCGTCAAACTACGTCCTCACTAAATTTTGATCACTGCCGAACTGTTCGAGGCTAAATTCTTCCCTTTTCTGCCGGTCGGTCTACATTGTTGAAATTTAGTCGACCCGCACGCTGACGCAACCGCGCGGTTTATATGTTATTAGCCGAACTGTCTTGGACCTACATTCCCATTTTTATGTGTGGGCGAGATGAAAACTGTGCCCAGCCGGCGGACGCACACCACTGCTCACGTCCGTTGTCTTGAGATGTTATTTTCCGACTGTCTTTGTTCTCTGCGCACTCGAAGATATAGTCCATTCACAAAATATACTCGGGTTATATAAAAAGAAAAAAAACTTTAGATTACCATTTCCCAATTCTGTCCCGTTACAATACCCCCCCCCCCCAATGAGAGGTTTTCTGCTGAAACAGAAAAACTCTCATTGCTACCCTAAGAGGATTAGTGAGGATTTGGAGCCAACAACCCCCCTTTAATTCTTTAACACATCATGGGTAATCTACCCCTCTAGCTCGGCGACTATGGCTGCATCTGAATGATTCTACTGGACTTCTCTGTCCGAGATCCCAACACCGTAAAACCAGACAGAAACACACCACAGTATCGCCTAACCTTGTAACATGTCCGATAAAAATCAATAACTGGCTTTATACCCAAACCAGATCCTCAACCGATATATCTCCCCTTACATACATACTGGAATGCCTTTAGCAAATTACTGGGTGCGTACACATATTCATTACTAAATTAAACATCCTACCTCCAAATATTCATCATTAAGGTATAAATCACGCAAATATTTTATATTTGTTTCTAAACAAAATTCATTCCCATTTCTCAACTTTTAATGGTTTGCTTGACGTTACTATTTCAAATCAAATTAAATTATTTAAATTTTGTTCAAATAGTGAAATAAATCTAAGTCCCTTACCAAAGATTCACATTTCAGTTAATTTACATCATCTCTTCCATTAATTAATTTAATCGCAATTTTCAAAATTCCAAAATCTTTTAAATGAATTTACTTTTCTTTATAACTCCTCTTCTCTAGATGCTAATAATCATAATAAACAAAATAAAATAAACAACTTATTTCTATTAAAAAATTCCATATCATTACATTTGGTTACAAAACATATCATATAAACACTACGAATCAGTTAATACATTATCAATACACACAATCAGCAATATATCCTGAACATGAAAACACAACAAACTGTACCTCAAAACAAATTAAAATTAAAAAAAATATATTTTTTTTTTCAGTAATTAAATGAATTTAAATTCCGGAAAAATATATTCTGATAATTAATAAAAAGAAACAAATTATTAAATTAAATTAATTACTAACAGAACATATGAATTAATTACATTAAACCTTCTACAGTCCACACCAGTCATCAGCTGATGCCTCATTGTCAGGTGAATGACCTTTCTCTCAGTACCCTGAATACAAATAAACATAATACAGTATCAACAAATACAAAACAAATCTCAACATAAAGAACACAAAACTCATTTCATTAAAATAAATCTTTCATTTGCATCTGAATACAATTTACCAGCATTCAACTTTAAGGTTAGTTTCAAATGCTATTAACTCTTCACCTTGTTACATTTTATTATCACATTTCAATTATGAACTTCTATTAAGTATTTTTATCATTAGTTGATTTGGGTGATTCTCAGTCATTCACAATGATTTGATTTATTGAATGGGTATTTAAATATAACCTTACCCCCCTTCTTCCTTCTAACCACCATTAACAGATTTGCATAGGGTGACACCAATCTCTCAATAAAATTTACCTCCACTAATTCTCTAATTTCACTTAAATCATTCTCCTCTTATTACAAAATACCTGATACCCTCTTTGTACCTAGGATGTGTGTTCCCTTCCCATATACTCATTCCCTTATTAGTTCCTGTCCCTTTCCCGGGTAACTCCGCCAAACCCCATTTAAAACTATTCACCTCCCACCACAATGCCTTGCATTGAGGACTCCTTACCACACCACCCTCTTTACAAAATTTCACCACCACCACCTGTTTACTCTCCAATTACATTACTCTCACTTTCTCTACATACATGCACTATCGCTACTGTGTCCCTACTACTACTGACCCGTTTCTGTATTATTTTTATTTCCAAAAATTCCTATTTTGTCTAACACCCATTTAAAATTAACTCTGACTGACTTAATGCCTTATTGAAATAATTATTATCACCCAAATTCCATCTTTTACAACATTTTACATCAAGATGACCACTGAAAATTACACTAGAAAATTCATAACCACTTCAAATTAATTTAATCACCTAATTTAAAACCTTTGAAACTCGTTTAAAATTTATTATTCAAACATTTTACTCTAGTTCAATTGCATTATAAAATTCATACTTAAATTACATCACTCGATTGTATAAAAACATGATTACTGTCATAGATTCAAAATTATAAACATTCATTACAACAAATATATTGTACATATCCCTATGTAATCTCTGATACATCATTACAATCATATAACTCAACAACTACATACATCTTACATTTATTCATTTACTATTTATTATCAAGTTCAGATCTCAGAAACATCATTTAAATTCATTATCAAAATTTATTTCTACCATATTTAAATCAATTAATTCATCTACAATTTATTTTAATTCAATCAGTTATTTAAAACACAAGTTATTTTAATTACCTTACTCCAAAACAATTAAAATTCATTTATTACAAACTCTCATTATTTATTTAGTCTGATAAAATATTATTGTTATTATTATTAAATCAATTTCTACTACATACACACATTGTTTACATTTTACAACACAAACACCATTAATTTCACTATAAATTTATTTACAATTTTTTGTCATTATTTTTCGGTTTACCACACCTCATTTCATAAGTTAGCCAGGTCATCACCATAATCTAAAATAATTAAATGTGCATTCATTGTTTGTTTAACCACCATCATCGTAAATAAGTCTTACTTTTACATAACAATTATCATCGTTAATTACACTCCTTACATTATAATTATTATTGTAATGACCATTATCATTAATTATATCAGCATAGTCTTTGACACCATTATTGCCTATTAATCCATAAAACCCGTCTACCTTGGTAATTTTCGTCCTGTCTCCGTCAGTATTTTTGGTTAACATAAGGTAAGTGATATTATCATATTCCTCCACTATATCCATCACATCATAAGGTAAGTGTTTATCATCTACAACGGTATCATTAAAATAATCATCAATATCTATTTCACAAGGTAAGCATTTCCTATAGTTTATTCCCTCAAATTCTAATCTCTTTAACTAACCCCTCATAACCTCTATTTAACTTAAATACCTCTATCATTCTATCTCTCTCAACATATTTCTCATCATAACACCGGTCACAACACCTCTGACCTACTTCATTCCACGCAAAGGGCACCACAAACTTACTACACTTCTTGGCTCTTCCAAGAACACCACAAAAAATTAAGGGACTATTCGAAGACACCTCGTCTTCCACATAACCTCTGGAGGAACCTTTGTCCTCAAACATCACGACTAGCGGAGTCCTTACTCCACTTACATCACGGGGAAAATTTGCCCTTTGCCACCCTAACCTTTCATCACATTCTCTCACTATTTCATCAACACTCGGTAACACTTCGTTACTAAACTCTACTTCAACAAAATCTTCATTATCACTCTCAATATTAACCACCTTACTCTCTAGCGCCACATTTTTAATTATATCATTGCTATTCTCACTTTTTACTTCAATATTAGACTCACTACTGTAATTACCACTTACCTTGTTATTAATTATTTCTTCACTATTTTTGTTCTTGTTACACTCACCTGTATTTATTCTCCACACTCCCATTCTCTCAATACTTTGTTCTAAATCGTTAAATTTAGTTTCAAATATTTCATTGGCTTTATTAAAACATTTATTAAGGGGATGTTGCACTGAAAAGGGTCGTTTTTTTAAATATGCATTATATAGGGTTGTACTAATTTTTTTATGTAAGGAATTGCGTAAAAAAAATACAAAAATATGAAACTTGACTTTTTTAAATTTTATCATAGGTAAAAAAAATTAAAACGTTGGTTTTTCGGCAAATTTGCAGAGGTATTTTTAAATTGATATTCCTTAAAAAGTACTTGATGGATTTTTTTCATGTTTGTGTTATTTTAAAGAGTATGATGTCTTTTTTACATTTAGGTAGATTCATGGTGGTACAATGATGTAGTTTGTGTATGAGTCAACTTTAAAATTTATGTTTTTTTAACAAAAATTTTGCTTTTTTTACCAATTTTTTTTTGGCCTCTAGGGTACTTACAAACATAAATCTACCTACATATGAAGAAAAACATCTGTAGAATAAATGGTAAAAATTTCAGTCTTGTAGTACAAGTGGTTATTTAGAAATATCAATTTTTGTCTCAAAAGATACGGAAATTCAAACTTTCGGGAAACTGCGATTGAAGTAGCGCTTGTCTAGTACACTGCATTGACACAGAAATAACTGGGTAATTAAAGTTTAAAATGCTTGTATATCACATAGGTCCTTTATAAATATAATACAATTCAGGGCCTACATTTACCAGCAAAAACTTCACAGTGAAATTTACAAAAAAAAATTGGCCAAAATAAAAAAGTCCTGTTCTTCACAACATTAAAATTCTCCAGCACCATAAGTTCGGCCTTCTTTTTTTTTGTTTCTTCTCTTCTTCTTCCAGAAATTGTGCTTGCCTCAGTTTTCTTCTATATTCTGTAAACTTCGTCTTTTTACGGATCTGAGCAAGTTTCAATCTCTTCGAATCAAAAGCCTTCGCAGTCTTTGCCGTAAGTTTTCCGGGGCTCACACCCAGTGCTTTTTGTAGATCAGAAAGAGTTTGCCTGTAGCCAGTATTGTATTGGCACACTGCTTCACACACTCCCATTTCTAGTGTTTGTCTTGAAGAGAAAGAAGTTTTTGGACACTTCGACCAAATGATGCCATGGAGCGCCTCATTGGCATTTTGCGTTTTTCCTGACACGCATCTATCAAGCAAAGTGTCGCTGGCCAACCTCTGGTACAGTGGCAGTATTTTTGCAACAACTTCTTCAGTCAAGGGTGTTTTGATTTTTTGTCTGTGTGGTTCAGGCCTAATTTTTTTTAGCAATGGCTCTATTGTAAAAACACCACGACTCTGTTCCTGTTGTACATTTTTGTGATTTGGTTTCTCGTCAGTTGAAGAGCAATGTGGCGAAAATAGCTGTTTTCATTTTATTTGTATCTCCCAGATTACTTTGTATTCCATTTCTGTAGTTATTAGTCAACTTGTTTATAGTTGTTCCCTTCAAACTTCCATAGGCTTTCCCACCCAGAGGTTGGCCTTTGCCCGTGTTTTTGGCAACAATTTTCCTCAAACCTGAACCGAGATGCTTTGCAACGTGGTTCAAACACTCAACCTTTTCAATTTTTTGGTCCTTGTAGAGATTCAAGTCAGTTAGGTGGGCAAAGGTTTTTTGAATCACCATCAGACACTAATGTAGTGTATCGAAATCCATTTTTTTCTGATCGCTTCCAAATACCTCCATGCCTGGAGAAGATCCATCGTAGTTTTTTTGGCAGTTAGGCTTATGCTTTCTGTACCGTACTCTAAACTTGGCGGTGCCTTTTCCAAGTTTTTTTCCTTTTTATCGCAAGCTAGGCAGTATTTGGATAATACTTCATAGTCGATTACTAATCCGGTAACTACATCAGTGCAGCAACCGACTCTGTTCTTCGATGTGAATCCCCGTTTCTGCCAAGTTCCGTCGTAACTTACGGATATGTCGATTGGGCCAGGTTCATCGAGAGAGGTATTATTTAGAATGCTGTAAGCTTTGCAGACTTCTTTTCTAGCTTTTTGTAATGATTCCGTTGCAGTTTTGACATATCGCTTATACATAGTATTCATATGCTGATTATAACTAGTAGTGTTCATAGGCTTCATATTCAAGCTCATGCTGAAAGACTCCATACCTCTGTGTCCTTTTCCCATGCTAGAAAAGCTCTGAACCATTCTACGATTCACATCATATGAAGGTTGTGTAGAGTCATCTTCACTTAGCCTAACTCGGTCAGAAGTGTCGAACGATTTGTGGAAATCACAGTCTTTACACTGAACATCGAAGAAGTTGGCATAGCCTTTAGGTGGCATCTGACTAGCCTGTAAGGTACTAACACACACAGGACATGAAAAACCTTTACAAAAAACTTTACAAGCCTATTTGCATCTACAAAAACATACTTAGGTGCATCGTCATCAACGTCCACTACAGACCTATAACTGTCATAAAGGGCAAAGCCAGTAGCCTTTTCAAACTTTTCACTAGGCCTACTTGTGCCTACTTCATTACCATCATTAGTAACTTCTGGTAAGTTAGTGCTAAAAGAAGTACTAGGAATGTCTGTATCTTGTAACATAGGCCTAACCTCACTTTCATTTTCACCATCACCAGTGTCCATTTCAACTGATAAAAAATCTGTAGGAAGTATTTCATACCTTCTGGAAATGTTGATTTTGTTTCGCATAGCAATATTTTTCTTGCTTTTCTTCACTCTTCCCATTTTTGAAAAGTATTAGAAAAAGAAACATTGAACAACAACAAGCAGCTTTCCACAATTACACTATGACAGCTGACAGCAGTGAGCAGAACAACAAAATACATCAGCTGTTTTTGTTTTGTCAAAAAAACACTGTCACACACGCACACACACATATATATATTTGTTCTTTCTGAAATGAATAACTATTCAGAAATAACAACGATGTAGTGTACTTATTTACTGATCCTCAAAGTAACCGCTGCAGCACGAAAACTACCAGTCGCGAAAGAGTGCGCTTTCTCAGAAAAACAATTTTTTCTGGTAAAAATACAGGTGAAACATGACTTATATTGTATTTTTCTTGTGCAGGAAGACAAAATTAGACAAATCTTGTGTAGAACAAAATTAGCAAAAAAAAAAATTCAAAAATTTTGTCATTTTTGGCCATTTTCAGTGTAACATCCCCTTAACTTGCTTTATTTCATTTCTAATTTCATCAAAATTACTTTCGTTTATATCAGAACGATTATCAAAGTCACTGCTTAATTTATCAAATTTATTATTTAAACTGCACAGCGTGCTACATAAATATTTCATCATATTACAGTAGAACCTCTGTATATCGAATTTGATGGTTCCTAAGAAAAAATTCGATATATAGAAATTTCGATATACAGAAACCTGTTTCTTATTATTATTCGTAGGTTAGGAAAAGCACTGGAATTTGTTAAAAAAATCATGTATAGGCCTCCATACTATTAAAACGACATTTTGGTAATAAATAAATGAAAACCATAAGCATTTATTTAATAAAAATTACTGTATTTATTTAATAAAAAGTATTTAGTGTACAGTATTTATTTATTTACTTTAAAAAATTGTTTGTATTTAAAAAAGTAGTACGTACGTAGTTGTTTGTACGTGTTAAATGAGTAATACTGTATTTTATTAATTGGTCGTAAAATAATTTCGAATGTCTTTCTGAACCAATTTGATGCAGATTCCTCATAAAAGTGTTCACATTTGTTGAGCGACTGGAAAATATCATCAGGCACATATTCTTCCGATTGAAAACCTCGACGGATTGTTTCAAATGCTGCCATCATTTCTTTCTTAGAAGGTTTAGGAACTTCAATTTCTTCTGCCTCATTGTCTTCACCTAAATCTTCAGTATCTTTTAATGAACTTAAAATGTTATCATCCGTTGGATATTCTGCAATAATAACGTCTTCGTCGACGCTTAAAAATTCATCGAGTGATATGTCTTGATCTATTGCGTCAGTTGACTGTAACTGGTTCCAACAATCCTCAAGTTGTGGCAGTGCAGTAACTTCTTCCACAACAGTATTTTGAGAGAAGCCAGCTTTTATAAAACAATTCTGTATTGTTGATTCTGCTACATAATTTTGCCACACCTTTGCTACCTCTGATATACACAGTCTGAGATTAATCACATCATCAATAGGTTTGTTGTTTTCCAATGCAAAAATGAGCCTCTTGAGGATCTGTTTTCGGTAAAGCATTTTGAGATTTTTTATTACTCCCTGGTCCATAGGTTGTAGTTTAGATGTGGTGTTTGGAGGGGAAAAAAAACAGCTTCACGTTTGTTAACTTTTTTGTCATAAAAGGAGGGTGTGCCAGACAATTGTCAACAAAAAGAACCACTTTTCTTTTATGTCTTATCAGTTTTTTGTCAAAGTTTACTATCCATTTCTCAAAAATCTCACTCGTCATCCATGACTTTTTATTGTATTCGTAGTCGGTTTCTAAAGACTTCACTCCTTTAAAACATCTTGGTTGCTTGCTTTTTCCGATCACCAACAGTTTATTTTTTTCTTTTCCGGACATATTGGCACACACGACAACAGTTATTCGTTCTTTACTATGTTTACCTCCGAAGCATTTATCGTCTTTAAAGGTTAGAGTCTTATTTGGTTAACATCTGAAAAAAAGTCCGGTTTCATCCATGTTAAAAACATTATCTGGTTCATACTCTTCTAAAATTAACCTTAAAGTTGTAGTTTTCCACTGGTTACAATCTGCTTCAGATACACTTCCACTTTCTCCCGAAATAACTTTTTCTTTAATGCTGTGACGTTTCTTAAATTTGTCCAACCATCCAGAACTTGCTTGAAACTCTTCGTGCCCCAACACTTTAGCATACTCTACCGCCTTTTCCTTTATAAGCAGTCCTGAGACAGGCATGTTTTTATCTCGCACCATTGTCACCCATTTAAGAACTGCTTCGTCCACGTCATCATATTTGCACGTTTTAGACCGTTTTCTATCTGCTCCTACATTTTCATGAGTTTTTAAAACAGATTCTCGATTCTTTATTATAGTTGACACTGTACTCGGCGGAATCAAAAACTTTATCGCAACGTCTTTTTTTCGCATTCCACTATCCACATCTTTTAATAATGCCACCTTTTCTGCAACACTCAAAGATTTTCTTTTTGACATTACAGCATTTACGTTCTCGTGAACTCAAGAAAAAATAAAAAATAAACTCAAAACAAAAATAAAGACTGACTGAAACTGAGTTAACCTTACTCCTTAATAACGTACAGTACTACCGAATGATGAGATACTGTAATGTGCGGGAACGATTGTTGTAGCTTGAGGGAGTGAGTGAGTGTCACGTGATCAACTGACTAATCCAGACCGGTCTAACAGGTTTCATTTTTAGACCAATCACAGATAATTTTCCCCTCATTTCTGAAGTTACAAAGTTCGATATATAGAAATTTTTTTCCATATATGGAAATTATTTTATATTGAAATTTCACGAGACTTTAAAAAAATTCGATAAATGGAGATTTTCGATATAAAGAAGTTCGATATACAGAGGTCCTACTGTATTTTCAGGTTGATTACTTTCCTTAGTAAATTTTGGGGTTATTTGAATCACCGAATCATCTGTGACGTTTGATTCGTGTGTAATACTTAATTCTTTTATTTTATTTTCTTGACCCACATTCGGAGTTGAATGAACTCCTAGGTCACTCATGACAGCTGATTCATTAAAATTAATTATTTCACTTACCGGTATATTATTTTCATTATTTCCTGCCATTTTTTAAATTATGAAATTATCATATATTTCAATCCTTATTTTACATTCATTAGGTATTATTCAATAGTATAGGTATTACTTACGTATACCATACTCTGCCTTAACCACTAAATCACTTATTTACGAGTAGACATGGTCTGTACAAAATTTGAATTTGTACAAACTGTCCCTGTTCTGTCGCGCCATTGAGAACTTACAGCTTTTTTCACAAAATAATATTTAATAAACATACACAAATCCCTTACCTGCATCGGGTCTCAGAGTCTTCATGTGAACTCGTTATCTATAAGTGATTTAGGGTTATGTTTTATTAATGAACTCAACTTGCATTATATGTTAATTAACTCAACTTTTTATTAGATATTCTTTTAATCATTTCCTTTTTTTTTCTTTTGTAAATAAAAGAATTTAAATAACTTCTTTTTAATTTTTGTATAACTTACAGCATTTCAAACAAACAGATTTTTGTATACTATCTTCTTATAATCACCTTAACTATTCAATTAGAGTAATTAAAAACAACCAGTATTTTATTCATACACACACTCATATCTTCTAACCCCATTTAATTAAAGCGCTTTCTTAACATTTCATAATTATTGGTTTATATCATAGTTACTCTGTTGGTAGTTTCCTGCCGAACACGCGTTGCACTTCTTCCATTGTATTTCACCGTTTGCGTCAAATTATGTCCTCACTAAATTTTGATCACTGCCAAACTGTTTGAGGCTAAATTCTTTCCTTTTCTGCCGGTCGGTCTACATTGTTGAAATTTAGTCGACCCGCGCGCTGACGCAACTGCGCGGTTTATATGTTATTAGCCGAACTGTCTTGGACCTACATTCCCATTTTTATGTGCGGGCGAGATGAAAACTGTGCCCAGCTGGCGGACCCACACCACTGCTCGCGTCCGTTGTCTTGAGATGTTATTTTCCGACTGTCTTTGTTCTCTGCGCACCAATCGAGAAAGAATGTATATGGATGTGCCATTGTCGTGTGACCGTTGGCCGATGTGTGCGCATGTGTGTGGGAACGCGCACCCCTGTTGATAACTTTACATTCCTGTACCAAGCCACACCAGTCTCGAAGATATAGTCCATTCACAAAATATACTCGGGTTATATAAAAAGAAAAAAAACTTTAGATTACCATTTCCCAATTCTGTCCCGTTACAACTTTACATTTATACTACTCCCAAACTTCGCATTCTGTTCTTTAATTTCTTTAAAGTTAGCCTCACATTTTATCTTCTGTTCGTTCATGTCATTACTTAATTTATCAAATTTATTATCAAACTTTTCATCATTACTATCAAAACGTTTATTTACTACATCAAACTTATTATTGAAATTACTGTTGATTTCATTGAACTTAACATCAGAATCACTCTTTTGTTCATCAAATTTAGCATTAAAATTACTATTTTGTTCATCAAACTTTACATTCTGCTTATTGAATTTCATATCTAACATTGTTTGTATCATTTTGAACATTTCATAACTATCGTCAGATTTTTTACTTTGGACCGGCATCGACTGATTCATTACGCCTTCCATTATTTTTGATTCTGTCTTGCTCACATCATTATTTATTTGACTTTCCGTCTGGCTGTCAGTGAAGCTGACTTCATTGTTAATATTTTCATTTGTACTCATTTTTTATATTATTTATTAGATTGTAATCTTACAAAATTTTAATCTTATATGTACTCAGCATTAATTTATTATTATATGTATTACTTAACTATAGTATACACATCACATAACCTTCACGTAATTTATACGTACTCCCAAATCATGGTTATATCCACTTGTAGGTGTGGTTTATATAAAATTGCTTTTATAAACAGTCCCTGTTCGGGCACCAATTGTGATTATACAAACCCTCTACCACATAATAATTAATAAAAACTCATCGCTTACCTTCTCTGGGTTCCCAGGGTTAAGCACACGAACTCGTGATCTATAAGTGTGATTTAGGATTATGTGTTGCAATAATTACTCTCATTTACGGTTAACTATTTCAACTTCATTTATTATTCTTTTTGTCATTCTCTTTTTATGAATCAATTAAAAAAACATGCCTTCTCCTTCTCTATTCTCTAACATTTCAATTAAACAAAATTAAATCCTGAGGTAACAACCCCATCTGACCAAAACAACAAGCTTCTATCTCTTACTTCTTATAGTTAAATTAAATTATTTATTTTATTAATTAATTAAAGGCAACCCAGCATTTTGCACACACACACACACACACACACACACACACACACACACACACACACACACACACACACACACACACACACACACACACACACACACACACACACACACACACACACACACACACACACACATCTTTTAACCCCTTTAATTTAGCACTCTTGTAAATTTTTTATATAGTGATTGGTTTATGATAATCGGTTACTTGACTGGCGGCGTCTCTGCAGACCACATGTCGCACTCCGTATATTTAGTTCGTCCAAATTGTTCACTGCATTTTAGTTTGATGTTACACTGTCGAATCATTCAAGTTAATTGCTGTCCTTTTAGTTGTAAGTTTATTCACATTTTTATACCACTTTAAATTATTAGTTAAGTCTCATTTTGTACTTTTTAAATGATTTTCGGCTTGTGAGCCTGTATGCTGAACCACACGGTCCTATTAGTTGGTGAAGAGTAACTTTTTCAAGATGGCCAAGGCGTTCTCCTCCTCACCAACTTGCCTTGGGATAGGTCGAGCTGGCGTCACGTGACTTCTCATTAAGCCACGCTAATTACTGGAAACTCGCTCTGGCTGACTATCGATCCTCGTACGTGACAATTCATATGTGTAGGCAAGCATATGCGCACTCATTCACATACCTTAGCACCTGGAAATGTAGCATGCTGAGGGGCGGACAGACCAAACGTGCAACTGGGTGCCCCGAAAGTGAATGTCTGTTGTTAAAATTAAGGCCCTGCATGGGTAACTCTCTTTCATCGCATTACAATGTTAACAAAATTAATTCCCCAATTCTGTCCCGTTACAGAGTTATATGTAATAAAGTGATGTTTTAAATTTTGTGGTTATTTTTATTTTGAGTTTCCAGTATTTAGTGTATAAAAATTGTGTTACATTTTGCATTGCTTTGAATTTGAGATGTCTCGATTTTGAGACATTAATAAACATTCAGTTCAGTATTCAATTTTAAATGATTTTAGAAGTCAAATGAATAAAGTTTGAACCCATTGATAATTTTTTTTTTTTTAATTTAACGTCATATATTGTGAGTTTCAGACCAACATGCAGCTATCTGATAGAAAGAGTATTTTCTCAAATGTATCTTAAGTGGTCTGAAATTAGAAAGAGATGTTATGTTGAGCATATAAAATTGGAGTTACTTATTAATTCAGCTTTGGATTGTCCTTTAATGAATTTTACCAGCACATGAAAAAAAAGAGAATTCTGTGGCTCAGATTAAATTGTCTGCAAAACACAACTGAAAATTATAGAAATTGTTAATTAATAATTATAAAAACATATTTTGTCATTATAATGTTAACCACTCTGGCTGAGAATACCGCAACTAGCAGCTGTCAACATGGTGTACTAGCCGTGCAACTGTCCCACTAAACATAAAAGCCATGTGGTATGGCTTGGACTGTTAAGCAGAGGTTTTTAATGTTAACTGCTGTGTACAAAAAATGGTTTATATGAATGCCATATATTGTATTACAATAGAGTGTCAGTCATCCGAACGTCCAATATGCGAACTCGTTGAAAAAGAAAAAGTCACAAATACGAAAATACGATAGAAAATGCGATATAATTATTGTTGTGCTGTCATATGCGCGACACATACTGAACTTCTTTCCCCATTCATTGGTTTAATTTTATATTAATTATATAATGTACAGTATTATCAATTCATATTACTGAAAAAGGAAAAAAACAGAGTACAGTAATTTTTTGAAATACCGCAATAGTTCAAGAGTGTATAGGCAGGAAATGGATAAACGATACTATGAATCGGCGACGGTAAGAAGAGAATATTGGTAGTACAGTTTTGAATTTAACAGCAGGCACGAAACATTCAAACTGAACTGAACTGAACGTGATCAGTATCATGGGAGCCAGGACCGTGATTGTTAGTGCGAGTTATAGTTTGTGACTTGTGAAGTGCTATTGTTTGTGTTTCGTAGCTTTTATTTATTGCTGTTTCAGCTTTGTTACTATAATAGCCATGGCATCAGCTGTACCTGTTAAAAGGAAACGTAATATTTTAACCATAGAAACTAAAATTAAAATTTTGAACACACTTTCAAAGGGGGAAAGTGGGGCGTCCTTAGCTAAATTGTATAACATTGGAAAGGCCACCATAAGTGATATAAAATCTAATAAAGAGTGATCTAAAAACACATATCAAAACTCGATTCTGATGACGGTTTGAAACAAAGGAAAACTTTAAGAATGGCTGACGATACCTCCCTTGAAAATGCTGTTTATTTATGGTTCATTCAGAAGCATAATTCAGGTGAACCAATATCAGGGCTTTTACTATGCGAGAAAGCACTTGACTGAATAAAAATTAGGTGGTCTTTCTTATTTTAAAGCGAGCTCCGGGTTGTTAAAAAATTTCAAATCATGACACAGTATTAGACAATTGTGTATTCAAGGAGAAATTTTATCTAATGGCTGTAGTGCAGTTGAACTTTTTAAAAATAAATTTCTTAATTTAGTAGAAAATCACGGATATTCTAGGGATGATGTATATAACACTGATGAGACGGGTATAAATTGGAAGTCATTGCCTCGAAAATCTCTGACATCGAAACACAAAACAGCAGCTCTGGGTTTAAAAGTCAGAAAAGAGAGAATTACGGCTATGGTTTGAGTTAATGTAAGTGGGACATGGGACAGATTCCTTGCCATTGCTTATTATTGGAAAAAGCCTGCAGCCTCGTTGCTTTAAAAATATTACTCGTCTTCCAATGCAGTATAAAGAACAAAAAAGTTCTTGGATGAGCTTTGAAATATTTACTGACTGGTTTACTAATGACTTCATTCCAATCCAAATGTTAGAAACAATCGTACAGAAAGAGGCAAGATGGGCAAAGTTTTGCTAATTATAGACAATGCTCCAACGCATCCTCGAGCTGAAACGTTAAACAAAATAGACGTTGACTTTGAAGTCATGTTTCTTCTACCAAATGCCACTGCACTTCTTCAACCCATGGATCAAGGAGTCATTGAGAAGCTTAAAAAAATATATAGAAACCAAATATTAGGGCGTGTTCTTCTGGCTGATGATGATGCAGAAAGCGTTGTGCATTTCACAGAAGCTCAGTTTAAAAGACAGTTGCAACATGCTAGCTGATTCGTGGCACTCACTCACGGAACAAAATTTAAAAAATGCTTGGAGAAAACTTTGGCCGGTTAAAGAAGACCCTAAAGAAATTGAGGTAAGCAATAATGAAAGTGAGAACGAACAAATAATAAATGAAATTACAAGTTTGTATAAGTGAATCCCTGGGTTTGAAGAATGCGAAGAAGGTGACACATGAGAATGGGTGGCAAGTGACAAAGATGCTACAGAATTAAATGATGAAGAGATTGTTAACATGGCCAAAAGTGCTGGAGCTGCTGAATATGATGTGAACACTGACACCGACGAAGACGCAGATTGTGACTTACAACTGCCGAGGTATTTCATGCCATGGAAACCTTCATGTTGTGGTTTGAAAAACAGCCCGAATGCAGTCATACACAACTTATTTAATTAAAACGATTGAAAGATCTAGCTGCAAAGAAAAGATGTATGAAAATTACCCAAAAAAGAAGCGATTTTTTTGATATTATCTAAGTTACTTGCTCGTAGGCCTACTATGTCTACACATAAAACCTATAAATACATTTCTAAAACATTTCGTTATTGTACTGAACGTTTTACTATAATTTTTATTTATTGTGCGGTATAAAAAGACTATGTACTTGAAATACACAATTACAAAAACTGTAAATACAATATTTACACCATTTTAATACAGTATTGTAAAGACTATATATAGCCTACCCCATATTGTCACGTATTGTATTACAACTTTTTTGTGTGTTCAAATATCCAAATTTTCATATATCCGAACTACCCTCGGTCCCAATTAGTTTGGATAACTGACGCTCTACTGTATTTGCTAGATCAATATAATATCTCATGTCCTGCTTTTTTAAAAGTAATCCCACATTTTTTATTTTTCAACATTAAAAATCTAGCAGTAGATTTTTGAATTTATTTGAATCTGCTGTTTGAATTTGTGTTCAAGTATAAATTTATCGTGTGTGTGTGTGTGTGTGTGTGTGTGTGTGTGTGTGTGTGTGTGTGTGTGTGTTCATTTTCTCAAAATTTTCACAATAGTGCATTTCTGTGGTAGTTTATTAGTGTCATGCCATTGTTGTAATGGTGCATGTATGTGTGTAATTTGTTCAAAGCCATACAACCTACAAGTCAAGCCTACACGTGGTGTGTAACATAGATGGTTTCTCTGTGTGCACAGTTCAACAACCAGAACCTTGACAGAGGAAGAGACAAGGCCTCTTTGTTATATAACAGGATGTTACATCGTTATTTGATACTGTACTTATTGCATAATACTTCTTCCTGTTAAAAACACTGTATAAGAATCTCATTAAATGTATTACGTAAGATATTTCAGCCAGAGAACAAAATCTTTCCAAACAAACTACATTAAGGCCGCCTCAGTTACTGTGTAGAATAATGTGCCAACTGATCTTATAGGACATGAAGACAAAACAATACAGTATCTAAAACAAAACAGTCATGTTAGTATGCTGATGGTCATTAGGATTATTAAATTACTATGTATTCCTTGCCAGGCTATTAGGCTGTGATCTAATGCTGTTAATTACAACAGACGTTTCGCCCCACTATTGGAGGCCATCTCCAGTGTTTCATATGGTAACGTTTCACTGGTAAGAATCTTTACCACAGTATTGTGGGAACTGGTGAACACCTTACCAGTTAAACTTTTAGTCATATAACACTGAACATATGTTGTCTTCAGTGATGGGGCTAAAATGTCTGTTGTAATTAACATGGCCTAATAGCTCCGGCAAGGTATATCATCTTCAGCAGAGTTGATGCCAGCCATGAGAGCCTAAGACATCGATTAAATTACTGTGTCATTAAAAAAAAATATGTCATTTTAAAACCAACTTTTTGCTTTGAAAACCCTCAATATTTAGTTTATAAAACACACCTAACATGTGTGTGTGTGTGTGTGTGTGTGTGTGTGTGTGTGTGTGTGTGTGTGTGTGTTAGAGAGAGAGAGAGAGAGAGAGAGAGAGAGAGAGAGAGAGAGAGAGAGAGAGAGAGCGAGAGGGGGGGGGGAGAAACAGTATCAAAGCTATGAAAACATAGCTTCCCGCATTTAATTTTAGAATTTTTAAAACCATATCCTGTGACTGGTAGGTGTAATAATGAAGGTGTTTAGTTGTGTCACTGTCATTTTGTAATGCCTAAAGATAAATAATTGAAAGTACATTTAATTGAAACAAAATAAAAATTGAAGTAGCAGTAGTGTGGTTTAAAGTAATGTTTTGTGTAAATCTGCAACAATAGAGCAAGATAGAAGACAGAACATTAAGTAATAATAATAATTGTGTACAAAATAAAATATCCAGTAGTGGCAGTAACAAATTTAATGGAAATGCTAAATTTAACAGTGTTATAAAATTACAATGCACATGGACTATTTTTACATGAACACACACACACACACACACACACACTGTTTTGGTGTTTGTTTTTAGTATTGTTGTATTGTTTGTAATATTTTGTTCACTCCATCTTTGAACCTTCTTGTGAAATCTTGCCATATCATTATCTCAAGGTTTTTAACCTTGGTATTTTTTGTTGTCCTCATTCCTCGTTTTTTTCTTGTTTGCCTTTAGTTATCATCTTGAGTACAATGACATGTTCTATAAATAAATAAGTTTTCAATCTGTATTGTTGGAAACATACAATACACTTTTGAGATTGATTATAACACATTTTTCGCAGTAACCTTCAAAGGACTGACATGTCCGTGCAGGCCAACTTATGTTGGAACTATAGATCACTTATTATAACATGAGGAAGGTGTCTACAGTCTGATAACAGATACCCACATTCTTTAACAAGTCTCTACTAGTCTAAAATGTTGTATTCATATTTCACAAATTAATGATTTCTATAAATTTTTCTTTTTATATGTGTCTTTTTCATGTTCTTTGTTGGGAACTGCACTGTGCAGTCAGTTGTTCTGATTTTAAAATCAATAAAATGTAAATACTTTCCCCCTTTATCCAATTTCAAATTTCAATACATTTTAAAAGTTAAAATGTGACAAGTGTGAAGATATGAAAACTTTGTGTATGATAACTGACAAGTGGTTCATTTATTTCCTGTATGTGAAAACAGGTCATCAAGTGATAACAAGTCTTTGTAAATTGTGTTGGATCTATTCACTTGATTTGTGTTGCTCAGGGCCGGCGCTACCATAAAGGCAGACTAGGCGACCGCCTAGAGCGCCGGAAGCTGAGGGGCGCCCAAAGCAAAAAGTTTTTTTTTTTTAAGAATAAATTGTTAAAATTTGTATTTATCTGCACCGACATCTTATCTTTTCCAAGAACGTCAAAGTGTAGTTTTAATTGTAAAAGAAACATAAAAAGAGACCGGGCAGAACGCCACAAAAAAATAAAATTTTACGAAGTGTTTTCTACTAATTTTTTGGCTTTATACTTCTGTAAACTCACGATAAACTTGATTGTTGAAGCCTGTCCTGTTTTAATTTAAATAAGGTCGTGGTGATATAATTTGTTAATGAAATAAATCGTAAAATCGAGTACCGTATGTTTTGACAAAAGCAAATTAAAAAAAATTGGCAATATTAGTTTTGCATATAAATGGCATACAAAATAATAAATATTATTATATATATAAACTTTCACAATTGAACTTACTTTCATTTATCTTTCCCAAACGTTTCGAGCTGATGTTCCTCTTCCTCAGTGGGATTAAATACTGAATGTCATTTTAACAGTATAAGGGGACGTCCATTAATTACGTGAGCTCAAAATGGGGGGGGTCCGGCAAAATCTCACCAAATCTCATTTAAAGGGAGGGGGGGCCAATAAAAATCTCACGTCAACCTTTTAATTCAGAGAATATACATTATTATAACGCACCTTAAACGTAGTTATCATTTTCAACTCTAATTTCACAGAAAAAATGTAGTACATAGAAGATATGCTTTAGGTATTTTTAGTGGTATGAAGCAAAAACATGAACATATCAAACAAATTTAATTATTTAAAAATTATAGGGTAAACCTCACGTGAGGGGGAGGGGGAGGTCCCACCACATCTCACCAAATCTCACCAAGGGGGGGAGGGGGTCCAAATTTAAAAAAACCTCACGTAATTAATGGACGTCCCCTAACGGTTATGGACTGGTGTGTGTGGTGGGGGTTGATGGTGGGAGGGAATTGGCGCTGAGGTTCAAATTGTGTGTTTGGATCAATGTATCAAATAGTGTATGTGATCTATAATGTAATTGTTCATTTAATATGTTGTTTGGTTGTAGTGCGTGATGTCTGTATATTTCAAATTGTTCAGCTGTGTTTAGTTTTCTACTTTTAGGTAAGTAGTGTAATATTTCCATGTTGTGTTCTATGTTTCTGTAACTGTGGTTTTCGTTTTGTAAATGTGTGGCAAATGTAGAATGTATGTAGTTTGTGGTGAGGGCTTTTAAATGTTCTGAAAATCTGGAGGAAAAAGATCTTCCCGTCTGGCCGATGTAGAATTGGTGACAATCATTACAATTTAATTTGTATACCCCTGTTTTGCTGTATGTGTCTGTGTTTTTGTTAGTATTATTTATGTGTTTCCTAATGGTGTTGTTGGTTCTGTAGGCTACTTTATAATTATGTTTTCTAAATGTGTTTGCAATTTTGTGCGTATTGGAATTGTAGTATGTAAGTGTTATGTATTTACTGGGTTGTGTGCTGTTGATCTGATGTGTTTTACCTTTTGTGTTTAGGATGCGTTTGTGTAGTTTATTTATTAAATCGGGGTTGTATCCATTGTTGCCTGCTATATATTTGATTGTGTTTAATTCTTCTTGGTAGTCATGTGTGTTTAGGGGTATTGAAGTGAGCCTATGGAGCATGTAGTTGAAAGCTGCATGTTTGTGTTGAGTTGGGTGGTTGGATGAGTTATGTATGACCATGTCTGATGTGGTGGGTTTCCTGTATATTTTGTATGTGTGTGTGTTGTTTGTTTTGGTGATTGTAAGGTCTAAGAAGTTTATGCTATTATTTAGTTCTATTTCAAGCGTGAATTTTAATTTATGGTGTATAGTGTTAATGTATTTACTTCAAAAGTAACTTTTATTTTTATGTTTTGGATCAAGCTATAACAAAAGCATGGCCGAGAGACAAAAAGCTTCGGGAGCCCAAAACCGCAAAAGAAAGGCTGAGGAGGAAAAATCATTGTCTAAGCTAAAGGGTTCATTTCTAAAGTATTTACACCACCCTGATCAAGACAAACGCCCAGAAGAATTTAAAACAGGAGATGAAACTGTTAACCTCGAGGAATCAAGTAAAATTCAAAATGTGACTGTTATTCCAGAAACAGTTCAAACTAGGCCAGCTTCAGCTAGTACCTCTCATGAAGTTATAGATGTAGACCTAAATCGCGAAGAGGAGGTGTTGGAAAGTTTCACTGTTAACCTCCCCAACCACGACGTTAACTATGGTGATGATAAATTGATCCCCAACCACGACTGCTACATGGAATATTCGTGATGATAAATTGCGTCAATTGTCGTCGAACATGGACCCAACCAAGTTACAGACTTCAACTTTCCCTTAGACCACAACAAAAGAAAGTTTTCAAAAGTTCACTACCAAAGGTGTCTAGTCAATGGTGAATATCTTCATCGTTTGTGGCTTCTGTACTCTTCCTCAAAGAATGCGGTGTTCTGCTTCTGCTGCATGCTGTTTTCGAAAGCGATTGGACGATCAGCACTACTATGTAGTACCGGTGTGAATGACTGGAAAAATATTTCTGCCATCTTAGCTACCCATGAAAAAACAGTGCTCATGTGACATGTTTTCAAGAATGGAAAGAGCTGGAAGTTAGATTAAAGAAGAACAAAACTATCGATGAAGAACATTTATGAGTAACGAGGGAAGAAGAAAAATTCTGGCATCAAGTACTAGAAAGACTAATTGCATTGGTAAGGGTGCTTGGAGCCCAAAACCTTGCATTCCGTGAAAGAGAGCAAAAGTTATTTACAAGTGGAAATGGAAATTTCCTTAAATTTGTAGAATATCTAGCTTTGTTTGATCCAGTCATGCATGAGCATCTAAGAAAAGTTCATGACAAGGAGACTCACATTCATTATTTGGGAAAAGATATCCAAAATGAATTGATCAAACTGCTGAGTGATGCTGTACAGAATAAGATTTTATTTGCTGTTCACAATGCTAAATACTATGCTATAGTGCTTGATTGCACACCCGATGTGAGTCACGCTGAGCAGATGACAATCATAGTTCGTTTTGTGGCAAAAGAAAACGAAAAAGAGTGTGAAATAAAAGAACACTTTTTGGGGTTTGTACCTGTTTCGGACACTACTGGTGCTGGTTTAACTTCAGCTGTTCTTGAGAAGTTTGAAGAAATGTCTCTTCCATTGGCTAACTTACGTGGCCAAGTGTACGACAATGGAAGCAATATGAAGGGGAAAAACGTTGGTCTTCAATGACGGATTTTAGATGTGAATCCACGAGCATTTTTCGTACCCTGTAGCTCCTTAAATCTCGTCGTAAATGATGCTGCTAAGTGTTGTTTGGCTGCCACTTCCTTCTTTTGTGTGGTACAAAACTTGTACATGTTCTTCGCTGGCTCAACTCAACGTTGGAAAGTTCTCATGCGCCACTTGCCCGCTCTGACTTTGAAACCACTGACCAATACAAGGTGGGAGAGCAGAATTGATGCTTTGCTTCCACTTCGGTACCAGCTAAGTGAGGTGCATGATGCTCTTATGGACATTGTTGAGGACACTAACCTGAAAGGATCATCCGCTAATATTTCAAAAGTAGAAGCTCAAGCAATTGCCAAAAATATTGGAAATTTTAGATTTGTGGTCTTTTGTGTGGCATAACATCTTGTTTGAAATTAATTTGACAGGCAAACTTCTCCAATCCAAAGAATTTGATTTAGCTGTTGCTACAAAACAGATTTGTGCAACAAAACAGTTCCTTGAAAACTACAGAAGCGACAAAGGATTTGAGAAGATGCTAGTGGATGCTAGAGAAATTCCAGAACAACTGGGCATTCCAGCTGAGTTTGAGTCAGAGTCAGTGCCAAAACGCTTGAAAAACAAGAAAAGGCAGTTTTTGTATGAAGCAGAAGATGAGCCTATTCAAGATGCAAAGAAGCAGTTCAAAGTAAACTTTTATTTTGCTATCCTTGTCACAACAATAACTTCAATTGACGAAAGGTTTACTCAGATGAAGCAGATCACATCCGTATTTAGATTCCTGTATCATATCAACACTTTAGATAAGAAACCAACCAAGTATGTCCTAGATGAATGCATTAAGTTAGAAAAGGCATTGACTCATAATGAATCCAGGGATATTGATGCTTCTGAGCTGTGCAGTGAGCTTCAGGCCATCTCAAGGCTTGTTCCTAAGAAGTCTACACCAAAGGAAGTTCTTGACTTCATTGCAAGTCCAACTTACAAGAAAGTGTGCCTAATTTGTGTATTGCTCTGAGGATTTTGCTGACGCTGCCGGTTTCAGTAGCTACGGGAGAGAGAAGCTTTTCTGAGCTTAAACTAATCAAGACGTACTTGAGATCGTCTATGACTCAAGAAAGACTGGTGGGACTGGCCACATTATCAATTGAACAAGAATTAGTTCAAAAAATAGACCTCGATGAACTAGTTTCTACTTTTTCAAAGCTTAAAACTAGAAAAAAGAAAATGTAATTTTGTTATATTGTATATCATATGTATTGTTATATATTACATATTATGTTTATTATTATATCTAAAATTGCCTCCTGCTACTTCTTGTTAGTTTTGTAAAATCTCACTTTTTACATATTTCGGTCTAAATATTATAAAATTTGCAATAAGTTTGTCTATCAATTATTGTCAATGAATAAATATAATACGAAGTAACTCAGACTGTAGTTGTAATTTTCACAGTTAGCTGAAACTATTTTACTTGCATTATATTTTGTAATTCGTATAAAATACATAAACATTCCATCAATCATAGTGGTATTTTGGGGGGGGGGGGCGCTTTTAGATATTTCGCCTAGGGAGGCAAAATACCTTGCACCGGCCCTGGTGTTGCTGCTAGTTATGTTGCTGTAGTATATGATTTAATGTGGTGTAGTGTTTGGAAGACATCCTTTTTTGGTCACTTATATGGTTCTAATTAGTGCCTTCTTTTGGTATCTTTCTCTAGTCTTTTAAATTTAGGGCTTATTTCTTATTTAACATTCTCTTCTGGTGTAGAGTTAAACCAGTGTTTCTCAAATTGAGGGGTGTGGCCTACAGAGAGGGGGGAGGTCACAAGTAATTTTGGGGCATTATTAAATATTAAATAATTATTAACGCAACTTAAAGTAGTTCCAGAAAAAGCATTTGTATTGTCTAGAGAGTACGGTATTCAGTTAAGCAATATTATTTTCAATAAGATCAACATTTAAATCTGTTTACTACAATTATATTGAATGTAGTAATAAATAAGCTGATCTCATGATGAGGTTGCCCACTACCTAGCAGTCAACATTTTTGTAATAAATTCATTTGTTGAAGTATTAGGGAACACCTCTGCTGAGCATAGCAGGGGAAGACAATGAAATTGGACCAATCAGTGGGGACCAAACACCCAACTGGTTCCAAAGAGGACTGAAAAAGTTTGAGAACGTCAACAGTCAAAGTATCATTTGAGTTTCTACTTTTTATGTTTTTGAAGAGTAGTATTAATAGAGAAATTTATTAACAGTCAAATTTATTTTTATCTTTTTCAAATCATGTACACTAATATAAAAAATATTTATCACCTTTAGTTTGAATTTCAAAACATATTTTTATGTAAATACTTTACAGGTTTTGCAGTATTTTGGCATTTTTAAATGGTGTATTTATACTTATCATTGTAGAAATATTGATATTGACCATCAGTGTTATGATTGTCAGTATCATAATATTATATGGTGAAAGTTAATAATACCATTATAAAAGTGACATTGATGCATGCAACCACACACATGCCCACATATATGTCACAATTAAATTATAATAATAAAAGCATAATGTTAAATTATTCCAATAGACAGTAGTAGAAGACTACAATTTAGGAAGGTTTAGCAACAGTTTTTAAATAGTGTTCAATTAATAAAATGATTTAACTATTCATTAATTGAATCTGTCAATGGAGAAATAATGAAGCATCATTTAATTGAGAAATATTAACTTTAATTGTGCGTCATATTTATAAATCAGTGCAACAGCACTTCTCTGAGTGAATTCTGGTTCAGTGTTGTCAGTTGCTTCAGTGGACATGGAATCGTTTTCTGAAAATGAAGACAACATTTCCATATCCTCAGGATCTGAATCGGGTGAAGTTGTAATAATGTAAGAAAAATTTTAATTCAAAAACGAACTAGAAATTATAAAAAAGCCTAGTATTATTACAAGTAAAATACAGAAAATTTATTTAAAAAAACATACATGATGAGTTTGCAATTGTGTGTGTGTGTGTGTGTGTGTGTGTGTGTGTGTGTGTGTGTGTGTGTGTGTGTGTGTGTGTGTGTGTGTGTGTGTGTGTGTGTGTGTGTGTGTGTGTGTGTGTGTGTGTGTGTGTGAGAGAGGGATAAATAATTGCATTAAATTATATTCAGTGCAGTATGGGATTAAAGAAAATGTTTAATTTTAAATGCAGGCCAATGAAAATGGTTTGCTGTAATGAGGTATACAAAGAGAAATTAATGTTTTGTGTTTGCAATCGTATGAACAAAATTAAATCTGTTTTGTAAGTATAATGTAATTATGAAGATACAGTTTATAACCGAAAGGTTGGTTTTATCATGAACATTTAATTACAATATACAATTGTTTGCTGGAGACTGGTACAATATTTCTAGGTATGTATGAATATCCAGCCACATTAATAGTCTAAATTTGAATTAACAATATTTAACTTCAAGTTGTCAGTGTAAAGTTGAAATGAGTATATGGTTATGCACTGAATTGCTGCAGTAATTTTTGTGCGTCAATATTGCATCAGAATGTTTATGTTAAACATAGACAAAGAGTAAAAAAACTACATGAGTGCCCATGGCTGAAGTGG
Organism: Magicicada septendecula; assembly: GCA_034769895.1. NCBI lineage: Eukaryota > Metazoa > Arthropoda > Insecta > Hemiptera > Cicadidae > Magicicada > Magicicada septendecula. The sequence goes on from CM068376.1 coordinate 44,131,662, forward strand.
AAGTGAGAAATGATGTAATTATGACGAGGGGATCAAGGGTGAAGTTCATTCCATAATCATATAACGTATGCCTATTTCTAAACCAGTTGTGTGTGTTAAAATAAGCCTTATAAATAATTGTAGAAATTAAATGATTATAATATTTTTAAATAAATAAAATCAAATTATTTTCTTATAATGACAATCACTCAACTTTCGATAAATAACATATTGTTATTATGGTCTCACTAATTGTTGATGGTACAGTGGAAAACAAAATACAAGACACCAATGAAGTCACTAATAACCAGCTTTAATTATCACTATTAATAAATTGTAGTCAACAAGATAGTCTCTTACAAAATTCAAGTAAAATTTGTCCACACGCAATAATAAGGTCAACTAATAGAATCCCGCACAATAATCACTTTTCACTAATAACCTCTTGAAAGCACTGAGTAATTGCCCAAGGTAAAACTGACTTCCAAGTGGAAGGTGTTGGGTATTTATAGTCTGCAGGATTCCATAATATGCGTCCTTAACAAGCACTTGAAAATTCTAGAGGATACTTCAGCACGGCCTTGACAGAAACACGCACCAGCTGGGCTACTTGAGAAGCTTGTAGAATGACACTATCGACTGTAGGAGAATGTTCCGTATTGTGTAACAAAATGTATTAGCAGCATACTTCACGCCAGTTTACACAAAACTTTGATATGCAAAGAATTTATAAAATTATATGGGGAGAAGCCTGAATTTCTCATTTGTCCTGTGGAAAATGGGGATTCCAACCTTCAAGCTAGTCCCCCCCCCCCCCGCCACCACTGGTACACCAGAGTATATGTACTTTTTGTAGTGTGGTGTACAGGCAGATATCAGTAAGCCTCAAACTTGGTTAAAATGGATGGTTTGATTAGTCAGATGTTTTTTTCTTCCCCTTCACCAAGTGAAACCTCTAAAAACAGAAAAATAATAAATACCCAATTTGAATTTTTGGAGCTCTACTGTAAAGACTACAATTCTGGTAGGCAAATTGCAATAATTAGTAACACCAAGTTATTGCAATATATTTACCAAGTAATTGTGTGTGTGTGTGTGTGTGTGTGTGTGTGTGTGTGTGTGTGTGTGTGTGTGTGTGTGTGTGTGTGTGTGTGTGTGTGTGTGTGTAATTATTAGTAATTGCAATAATATCTACCAAGTTTAACATCCAAAATAATAAAATTTATTAAATATATAATAGATTTTTGTGAACTTTAAGCAAAAAATAAACAAAAAATTCTGTACTTTGTAGTTAGATCAGTAAACTGATCAACGCTTGTTCACCCATATTGCCACTTCATACAGAAGATATCTGTTTTATGCGCACTTCTATTGTCTTTAACAGTATGAGGTTTAAGAGAACATAATAAATTTTGTGTACAGTACACTACCATATATTTGTGCTGTAAAGTATGTGTATATTTTAGGATAAAACATACTTTGTATATAGTACTGTCTTACCTTAGTATGGATTCATGTATAAACAGCTTAGTCTGTGTATAAATAATAACAGTACAGTATTATAGAATGTCAGCTCATTATGAATTGGGTATAGAACAGTGCTGTTTCAGTGTATTGTAAATCTTAGTAATTGAAATTTCCATAATTAAAAAAAAAAGTTTCCTTTTATCTTTGAGGTACAAAGGTTTGTGCAATATGATCATACACTGTTTGAATGCATTAAATTGCAGATGCAGAAAAATTTGTATTTTTTATATGCAGAAATCCGTGAAGGACTCATGAGGAAGATAAGATCAAATGGAGACAATGGCCCATAAAAATTAAAAATATTATATAACTATATAAAAAAGACAAGGTATTAATTAAGTTACAAGTTGTGGAAGACCCAAAACAGGCGAGGAGAGAGAAGTAGAGGTAAATAAATGAACCAGACAAGGATGTGCGAGTGGAAGTAAATTGAGCATATCAACATTATAGCCAAGAATTATCAAATAGATGTATGTAGAGTGTGGTAGAAGAGAGGGGGTTGAGTATTAAGTAATGATAGTATGGGGTAATGGCTTGGCTTTTTTAGATCTAGGGTATGTGATCATACAACAAATCGGTTCCAGTCATGAAAATAAGGCTGTTTGACCTTACAGAAAGAACATCAAAAGCAAGTAGAGAGTAATCAAATTAACATAGTATTTGTGTATGCTACACGAGAAAAGTGCTTTTGTTTATATTTTGTATTTGTTATTAATTACTACTGCTGTTCCCCCAACAACCCCCCCCCCCCAAAACTGTAATTTGTGTTTGTGTAGTTTTACAGAAATTTGTGTTTAATAACAAATTTATTTGTTAATTGGAAAACGTTTTTGGTACCTGCAGTTATCATTATCATGAAATGGAACGGAACCAGGGTTTTCATGTAAGCTATAAATTTTGATTCTAAGGAGAAATGGGAATTTCACTTGGTTATTATGTATAAGGGTTTTTTGTTTGGTGAAGTTTAGCATTCTACTTTAATGCATAGTACTGACAAATGTGGGAAGGCTTAGAACAGACCTGTGTTCAGCAGTGAATGAGAGAGCCAAGGTGAGAAGATAATATTTCAAATTAAATTAAATTTTTACCTTAACATCTGGGAGGTAAATCAGGTGATAAATTGTTGACATATATGAATAAGTGAATTAATTTGTATGTGTGGATAAGTGCTTCATGTACTTGTGGTTATATAGTATAAGCCAATGTAGACATCTGGGCACTCATTAAGTTGTATGATATCGGATATATAATACTGACTTTATTTGCTTCTTTCCTATTAATTTTCCAAATTTTTCTATGATAGACATGCTTTTGTTTAATTTTTATATGTACAGCCGACTGAGTTTATCTCAAAGCCTGATAAACCTATATTGTATTAATAGCGATTCTGTTATTATGGTTTCAATGTTCCAATAAAAATTTACTTAGTTTATTTGAATAACGTGTTTTTGTTATCTGTTATGTTATTTCATACGCTGGTCTCTGCAAATAAAAGTTGTTACTGGTATAATTGATAAATAGTATTTATTTAATTTTATATGCGTATGTAGATTTCCAAATATGAAATTTTGTCCCATCTTGCAGCAGAATCTTGGAAAGGTTTGCTAATAAAGTCAATCTTCTCTTTGTCAGTTATATTATTATATTATTACCTATTAAATCCTCCATTTCTCGTTCACAATTCAGTAAAAATTCAAGTGGATTGTTCTTCTTCAACCCTTTGAATACTAATTTTGTCCTTTCCTCCATCTGTGTTGGATACATCATCATCTGCACCGGACTTCTCTTCATTTCCGTTCTCAGACGTTCTGCTTATCCATGTAGATCTTCCTTAGTATATTTATTTCACCTGAATATTCCTTGGTGGTTTTAATAGACTCTACCACTGCAGTTTCCAATGTAGTAGTTCTGTGGCTTCCAACTCCTGCGTCTTATTGATATTTTAATGGACTTGTTCACTGACTGCATTTATTTTCATATCTTGTTCCTGCTTTGATACTCTAAACCCCCCATTCCAGTGTTCACCTAACTGTTTAAACACTATCTTTCAATTCTTTCGACCATTCTGGCTTGTGTTCTTTAAATTTATTCTCGACTTTTAAAGCGTGTTCAGTAAGCGATTGTTGTACTGTAGTTGCTAATACTTCTACACTGGTATTAGTTTCTTCGAGTTTTGTAATCAATTGCTTTTTAATGTCTTTGAATCCAGCTCTAGATTCTTCATTGGACCTCTTTTAATTCATTGAATTCAACTTTAAATTTCTCATTATTTTTTGCTAATTCAGCTTCAGATTCAACCCTGGATTCTTCATTAGGCTTTTTTAATTCTTCATTATTCTTTCGTATTTGTTCCTGGTGACTTTTAAACATAGCCTCAAGATCAAATCCCTTCTGCGGTTCAGCCATTTCGTTGTATTGTAAAAATTTAAATTTTTGTTTTATATTACTGTTTTTTGGTAAACCGTGACTATTGGTTTTTTATTTAATATTATTAATTTACGTGTTTTTTATTATTATTATAAATTAACTCTTTCCAACAATTACTCTCCTTTTTAAATTTTGTTGACCGCCAGTTGTGAAATACACAGCAATATTAAAATTATAATACAATGTTTGAAGACAATAAAATAATCTAAATAACAATAACAATAACAATACAATGTGCTAATTCTCGTGCCCATTTGTTATGTTTCCCAACATTGAATACCGTCCCCCATGTTGCCCACGCCAATTTCTTATGCAACGTTACAAGTATTATAAAATGAATTTACTTCTGTCCATGTACCCAATGCAACTATATAGTGTTAAACACCGGCTAGGTCGTAGGATTTTTGTGTGTGTTCGTTGTGTTTAGTATATGTTGTCACACAATAAACGTATTTTTACAAAGAGGAGTGAGATGTTGCTGACACGAAATAATTAATTAAAACATAGTAAAAGAATCAATCAACGGTTTATTAAATATTGCAAAGAAAATTAATTGATTATTAAAATTTTAACCTAGAAAATTCAAAATATTCTTTTTTATAAGGTTACGCTCTGAAAACATAACATATCTTTGCTGTTCAGCACACATTGATAACATATAGTCGTAAGTATCTAAACATACGAGGCTTATCCATAAAGTAAGTACTGTCTGCGCATATATCCCGCGCATATTGTAGTACGAAGGTCGCGCGTGCGTAGTTACTTCCTTCTATTAAACAACGAAGTAGCCGAGCTATATTGTTTGTTTACGTTCCGATTTACATTTACTACACATCGGTAATCATGTTTAAAAAAATCGATCGGCCCGCCAGTTGTGAAATAAGAACAGTTGTTAGGTTTTTGAATGCGAGAAATCTTCGTCCTTATGAAATTCATCGTCAGATTTATGAAGTTTATGGACAGAATGCGATTGATTAGTGAAGGTATGGTGAGAAAGTGGGTTAGGATGTTTAACGATGTAAGAGAAAATGTTCACGACGAGGAGCGTAGTGGTCGCCCATCCTTAGTCAACGAAGAATTGCTGCGCAGTGTTGACGAGAAGGTTCATTCCAATAGGCGATTCACAATTTCTGATTTGTCAATAGATTTTTCAAACATTTCTAGATCTTTATTATACGACATTGTGACTGAACATTTACACTACAAAAAATTGTGTTCGAGATGGGTGCTGAAAATGCTACCGGACAGTCACAAACCGAAATGCATGGGAGCAGCCTTGGAATTTTTGCAGCGTTATGAAAGAGATGGAAATTGTTTTTTGAAAAGAATTGTCACTGGTGGTGAAACATGGGTTTCTTACAAGACACCAGAAACTAAACAACAGTCACTGCAATGGTGGCATACTGGTTCCCCAAAAGCCAAGAAAGCAAAGCCACCTCTTTCTGCAAAAAAAATCATGTGGACCGTTTTTTGGGACCGTCAGGGAATTTTGTTAGTGGAATTTATGGAACAAGGCACAACAATCAACGCAGAAGTTTACTGTGAAACACTCAAAAAGTTACGGCGAGCAATACAAAACAAAAGTCTTGGACTACTGACTTCTGGAGTGGTGTTTGTGCATGACAACGCGCGACCACATACCGCACATGTAACGATGGCGCTTGTTGATTCATTTTGCTGGGAACAGTTCAGTCATCCTCCTTACAGTCCAGATTTGACTCCCAGCGATTTCCATTTGTTTTTGCATCTGAAGAAATTTCTTGCCGGCCAGAAGTTTGAAAGTGATGATGAGATAAAGGGAAACGTCCAGCAGTGGTTGAAGTCACAGGCGGCCGAATTCTTTGAAGCGGGCATATTAAAATTAGTGCCAAGATACAACAAATGTCTAAACTTGCATGGTGACTATGTAGAAACGTAGATTAAGGTATGTAGAATTTTTGAAAAATAAATTAATTTGAAAAAAATTTGTATCATTTTCTTAATGCCCTAAAGGAAGGTTCATTACACTATCGCTCTAGGTACGATCGCGCTCTCGGCGTGGTCGAGATAGAGGCACGGTCTAAAGTATTCACACTGCGATGCTTTCTCCGCGTACTCACCGCGGTTCAACCGCGAACTCACTGCAGTCGAACCACGAACTCACCGTGGTCCTTTTAATACCGCTGCCCCACTGCGGTCTTTAAAAGTATCGCGGGATCGTCCGAAGCAGTCAGTAGTTAGCTTGTTCATGGCCGAAAAGATGGATTTCACCGACCAAGAACTGCTTATGATAGTGGTGCTTGTGGATGAAGATGAGGAACGGTCCAGTACCAAAAAAAGGAGAATATGGGTGCATCCTACTTTACAAAGAAGATTGACAGAAGGAGAATTTCACACGTTTCCTCAGCTGCTTGAAGATTCCACCAGTATTTCAGGATGTCAAAGGAACAGTTCCAGATATTGTTGTGTAAAATTGACAGTGACTTGGTAAAACAAGACACTTCATTTTGAGCGGCCATCTCAACAAGGGAAAGATTAGCTGTCTGTTTAAGGTAAGGTAAAAAAATCCTTTAGCATAACTAGTTTACAAACAGGAAATGCTTTACAAACCATTGCATTCAGTTACAGGCTGGGCACATCAACAGTGGAAAGCGTGGTTCATGAGGTATGCGACGTCATCATAAAGAAATTACTCCAAGAGTTCATGCCCACTCCAAAGAAGAAAGATTGGGAAAGAATAGCAGCCGAGTTTTGGGGGCAGTGGCAGTTCCCTAACTGTTTAGGGGCTTTAGACTGAAAACACGCTGTAATTGAAGCCCCGAAAAATTCAGGTTCGCTGTATTTTAATTATTAGAAAACATTTTCTATAGTTCCCCTAACTTTGGTAGATGCTAATTACAGATTTGTATCTGTTGACGTCGGTTCATATGGTAGGAGTAGCGACGGAGGGATATTTAGCTCTTCCAATCTGGGGAAGCGGTTGGAATCTGGAACTTTAAACATTTCAGATGATACACTGCTGCCAGGGACCCACCAGACAGCACCGTACGTTATTGTTGGTGATCCCGCCTTCCCGCTGAAGAATTATTTAATGAGACCATTTCCAGGTCATCAAATAGAAAATAAAATAGATAGGTGAATTTTTAATTACAGATTATCTAGGGCGTGAAGGGTTGTAGAAAATTGTTGTGGGATTCTTACTCAAAAATTCAGAATTTATAACAGGCGATTAAAAATAGATACCAAATATACAGACAAAATTGTTCTGACTACATGCATCCTGCATAATTTTATTCGTCAAGAGACGGCTATGCTTTCATTGACTGCTCACGATCTTGCCATTGGGCAAAATTTAACGAACATCCCGAGACAGGGCGGGAATTGTTCATCTAAAGCAATTGAAGTACGCGAAATCTTTTCATCATTCTTCAATTCAGAAGCCAGCGCCGTCCCTTGGCAAATGAATATGATATAAAATTCCAGTTTGTTCAAGGAAGAATTGTTTGTTAATACTACATAAAAATAGGAAAGATACAAAGGAAATTCATTGTAAATTAGTTCCAATAAATATAATGTTGAATCTTACCTGTATTATTTAAAGCTTTTCCAATGTCTTCCCACACTTTCTTCTTCCTCACATTATCACTGTAACACTGGTGTGATAAATCATACAATTCAGGGTATTGGCGAACTAATTCTATTAATTTTTCATCCATCGTTAAATAACAAACTGAAAATCACATGAGGGCGCGAGACAAAGTGTCAAAGGGTCTGACTCTTTCCGAACACACTGCTCGAATGAAAGAACCAGACCGCGGTCGGAGCATGGCGGCCTGTTCAAACTTGCACAACAAGCACGGGATGGCTTGAGACCGCGGTCCGGGCACAGTAAAATATCCATCACCCAGAATCGTCACGAGAGCATGACTGGAGCATGATCGAACCGAGCCTCATAGTGTGTACACTTCCATTGTAATACATTGGATTAATTTTGACCGTACATTGAGTGAACCGAGACTGTAGCGCGAGCGTCCCTACAGTCTGAAACACCCTTAACGGTACTTACTTTCTGGATAAGCCTCGTATATAATGAACAAGTTATAAAATTCTTTTATACTGTTTGGGTGCCTGACTTTGAATCATTATTAAAATCTGAAATCATAGCAAATCATTTACAAAAATAATATTAACTTCATCAAATACAAATTGAAGGTTAGCTATTAATATTTTAATAAAAATAATATTTAAGAATAATTATGATTTATAACAATACACCCAAATTTGAAATTAAAAAGAATAAAAGTATCTTTTACACCAACTTACATTTACGTCTTTTATTTTGAATATTTAGACTATTTACATTTAAGTCTTTACAATTACTTTATCTCGTATTCTGTTCTTTATGAGGTCCTTGTTTAACACAAAAATATAATTGTTCATGTATCACCTGCATATTGTTGAAGTCACCGTTGCGTTTGAACGTGTGTTTGTGTACATCCTGAATGATAACAGTGATGATGATGATGATGCTTCCTCGGTATTCTATAGCCTGTTGTTGATGGTGGTCCTGTGGTCCTCCATCTGTCGTGGTGTATTGCAGATGATGGTGATGGTGATGAGTTCAAGTCGATTAGCAGATGGACATAGAGACCTCGTGTGAAGATTCTATGAGTCTGATTCTCGTCCAAAATTGCTGGAGGTATTTATAGTAGACGGCAAACTGACATGTCAGATATTGTTTTTGACAAGTTAAACTTTGTCAGTTTGTGTGTAGGATCCTTTTTTAACTGATAACTTTTTAGTTCATTTTCTCGATAACCAAAAATTTGTTCGTTAGGCGAGTGGTTGCATTGTCTTCATAATTTTTCACTTGCCTTTTACATATAACACACTCGTTAATTACTAGCTAATTGTGGTAGTAATTAACTGTAATTTGTATGACGTCTTTATTATTGCACTTTTCTGGAATAATTTTCCATCACCATACGCGTTTAAATGTCCTTATTCTAAAGGTGTTCTTAGAATTGTGATATGTCTTTTGTACCAGGTAAAAAACATATCAGGAGCTGGGAGTAGAAAGGGCGAATATCAAAATCATGGTGTTGGGAAATCGCGTTTAAAGCTTGTGAATACTCTCAGGCTAGAAAGGGCGAATATGTATTTCAGTATTAAAAAACATAGATTCTAATTAGTTTACACTTTTATTTTTAAATAACTAATGATAAGTAAAATAAAAAAATAATAATACAAAAACAAAAACTTTTAAGATTATTCTAAAATTTAAATTAATCGAATAAAAATTCGAAATGTTGATGACTAGTATACTTAACACTAGATATTAATATCAAATTCTTATCATATTACATACTACTGTGTAAAAAATATAGTATTGAGTATTGCACGTCAGTTTAGGTATTGATAACTTGCTGAAGATCCAAATTTTTTCTTTCCATTTTATAAAAAAAAACCACACTCACACTCACTGTTGTAATGACATTATTATAATAAGACACTATTAGAATAACAAAGAAATAAGGTATGCAGTATAAGAAAGAACAAACTAATCACATCAAAATAACAATCACACTGACCAAACTTTTCATAGACATGTCAGGTCAATTATAACTATGACTAGGCACGGTGGAGAAAGGGCGAACCTAAGCAAAAATCATGCCGACGTGTGGCACCGTGCAGTATATTCGCCCTTACTCCTCCAGTATTACAGCACTAAGCTCTCAGCTGGTTTTATGCAGTCCATACATTTCAGTGCTATTTACAAAATACTTAGGGGCGAATATATATGTGATAGTGGTATTACCGTGTTCTTAACATATCAGAAAATAGGATTCTGTAAAAAAAAAAAAATCTTTTTTTTATTCGCCCTTTCTCCTCTGAGCTCCTGATATTTATTAATGTATTTTAATCATGTCGATACCTGATTTAATAATAAAAACCAACAATTCATACACACAAGACATCTCCCTTGTAGTATAATGCAGGTTCACACACACAGTAACACATATACAATGGCTTACACTGTCAGGCAGGTGTACACTTTAGACAGGCTACCACATGTATGCACCTGTACTTTAACACACTAAATTTTGACTAAATATAATTATTTCACTACCGACTCGGAACACAGCGTTTTTTATGGGTAAAAAACTTTGTGTTCCGAGTCGGTAGTGAAATAATTATATTTAGTTAAGTAACGGACATGTCATGGACAACGAAATCCAAGAACTACATTTTTTTAAACTATTTAATCCTACTCTCTTTACACTAGTTATTTACAAAATACTGCCCTGAGTAAATATGCAAATATGTGTATTTTTGCATATATTCCCAAGGTAGGTTATTCAAATTTTATTTACATCTTCACACATGTATTTATTATATACATTACAACTGTTTTTTAAAAACTACTTATAAAGGTAAATATTTAGGCGATACGAAATACACATTCCCTTGTGGTGGGCGACAAAATTTTACACCCTCTATGACAGTTTTGACAATTTCCTGTGTTCCATTGTTATATGTATTGAGACACCACCCTAGCTTACTGTACTTTTTGTTGTAGGCTTTATCTGTTTCCCTCATTCTACGACAAGTGATGTATTGTTCCCCTCCTCTCTCTCTCCCGATCAATACCAGGTAATACCTGAACAAATACAAATCAGTACAAAACCTGACACATTATTCAAAGCACTCAACATCGAAAATACACAAAATACTAATAAATACACCACAATCACACACAATAATACCACTTTAAAATACCAGAGACCAACAAGAAACCAAAACAGCATCCAGCCAACACACAAATACTTCACCAGGTGCAAGATCACGAAGGCTGAGGATGAGAACACAGGAGTTCTCGAAACATGTTCCAAATAAGGAAAAATAACATCTTGAGGTAAAATAAATATAAATTTTAAATATTTTATATATATCAAGAAACGAACTGTAGCAGAAAGTGATTGTATATATATATATATATTTTGCAACAATACATATTTTGGCATATTTGCCCAGGGCGGTATGTTTGTAAATATTTAGAATAGAAAAATATATGATGAACAGTTTTTAACAATATTATGCAGGATAAGAATTGTCAGAAAGCGTACACCTGCCCCCGCGAGTGAATACAGCGCTTGTGTGTTTGTGTGTGTGAATGCAAGCTACGACAGGCAAGAATCTACGATTGGGGTGATGCATACGAATTCTCTGTAATCAGGTTTTAACCGGATAAAAATAAACTAATGAATACGTTTTAAACCTGTGAACAAAGACTTACCCCAATTATAAAAACACCATTACATTAAGGAATTTTTAACGAATATAGTGATGTAAAAGTATTGCAGAAATTTGCAATAATAAAGACGCCAGATAATTTAATGTTAACTACTAGTTTAATTAAATAGTAATTAATAAGTATGTTATATGTGAGTGACCAGGAAAAAAATACGCAAACGATGATATCACTCGTGCTACAAGGATGTTTACAAAATCGAGAAATTGAACCAAAAAGTGATTTGTAATTAAAAGGACGCTTTGCACGTAGTGATAATATCTAACAGGCCTAAAACATTCCTGGACTTGTTAGATTGCCATCCAGTATAAATACCACCGGCAATTTTGGGGCGGTCTTAGACTCAAGAAATCTTCACACAACACAACAGCTGCCGGTCTGCCAACTGATCGACATCTTTACCATACACACCAAGACTTATGGAGGAACTCTGGACCATCACAAACAACAAACCGTAGAGACAGAGAACACAGCATCAGCATCATCACCATCATCAAATTCTCAGGATTGAGGACACACACACACACACACAACAGTAACGTTGGCAGTACACAGGTGATGAATAAACAATTATATTTTTGTTTGTGAAAAGAAATCTCAAAAAGAAACTTATATATGAACAGTAAAGACTTAAAGTTTTAAATATAATTATTGTACATAAATTTAAAGGGTAGTTAAAGAAAAGAATTTAATTTAATAAGAAAATTTAAAAATACTAATCTTTTGTTGTATATTAAAATTCGGGTGTGTCAATAGAAATAAATAATAGATTGGAAGTAAATGTTATATTTTTTATTTTGTTTAGAGCAACAATTAATTTTATTCTTGAGATTGAATATTATTTTTGTTTGTAAATGAGTTGCTATTATTTAAAATTTGAGTCAAAGTCAGACACACTGAAATAAAAAGGTTTACATAATTTCTTGGATTTCGTTGTCCATGACGTGTCCGTTACGTAACTAAATATCACTATAATATTGACGACTCGGAACACTAATAGTGTTCCGAGTCGTCAATATTATAGTGATATTTAGTTACATAATTTGTTTAACATGTCTCTTTAGCTAGTAAGATTATATGGTTGTTTATTTTGTATGTCATGAACAGCATAGAAGGTTACATTGTATGTGTGTAACTTATAAAAGATAAATATTTTTGATTTATCTAAGATTCGAATTTTTTAATATTTGCATATTTTCTATTAATATTAATAAATCATAGAATGATTATTTTGAAACGGTTTTAATTAATTATTTCATGTCAACAACATCTCACTCCTCTTTGAAAATTATTTAATTATTGTGCAACTACATATACTTGACGCAACGAGAATCAAAAAATGAAATACTTGTAACGTTGCAACACACACACACACACACACCAGGTCAGTTGAATTAACAATACTACACAGCTTTTTTCTCTCTCTTTCACCGCACCCACTCTGTTTCTTCTTTCATCTAGGGAATTAATTTTATTTCTATCCTCGGTGAGAAACATATGCTTGGATTCCATTGAAAACATATTTTATACAGTAGGTATATATATTGTAAACATTAACACATTTATATTATTAAAAGCAGGTGAAAAATTATAACGACTTTAAGACTTTAACAGTAATTTTCTTTATTACAGACCTACATCTATGGATTTGCAAGCCTCGATCCAAGATGCAAAAACTGCAGTAGATCTGTTTTTTAATAACAAGTATGATGAGGCTTGGGAAGTCCTGAAACCATGGTAAGTTTGGGTTATAATACAACTGACATTCGTAACAATTGTGAATGAATTGTTTCAAAGTGTACAAAGATCACAAATTTTATAATTTTGTTTTGTAAATAATGTATAAATCCTAACTGTATATTATCTGTACCATATAATATTGTCATTATGCTACTAGTAAGGTAGAATATATACAAGTATTTTAAAAGTAGAAGAAAAAAACAGAAAAAAGATGTAGATGATGTAACAGTCTTATAAGAAATGTCATTCAGTGCCCAGTTAAATTACTTACTTTGTTGTATGCAGAAACAGAAAACCACATGATTACGCTGACGGAAAATATATATTGAAAGTGAGAGGAAACTAAAACGAAGAAGAAAACTAACAGCTTTTGTATTGATGCCAGTATTTCGTTATAATACTGCAGTTGAGAAATACTTTTTACACGGAACAAAAAGATAAATTGTTGGAATATAATTAACTTGTTATTTTTCTATGTCTATTAAGCAGTAATTCAGTATTGCCCAGTTGACCATACAAAATAATATTAGTACAATTATTAACTAACTAAAACTATATGAACTCTTGTTTTGTTGGTTCATCCTCTTCATTCACGCACTTAATATTAGTGATAAATTGTAACTTTCTTTGTGAACACTTACGTTTCTTAAAGTCCTCGTATGTTTTGGTGTGTTATTCACCTTTTTCAGCAAGGTTTAAATACAGAATGTCTTGAAACAGTTGTAACGGATTTTTTCAGGTTGATGGTATGTGAGGCGGGGGGGTAGTTGGTGGAAGGGGGTTGGCGCTGGGATTCAAAGTATTTTATATTCATTTTTATCGGTGTCCAAGCCACTTATTTATATATTGATAGAATAAAGTGTTTACCTTATTTTGTTTGTCCGTCTGGTGGCTTTATTTCTTCTTCGTTATTACGACGCGTTTCGGGACATATGCCCCATCCTCAGGTATTGTCACTCAGCAGAGGTCGTCATTTAAGTAAAAATATCAACACAAAACCTATAACATAACTTACACATAATCAACAATAAAAACGTTTAAACTTTGGAGCACATACAAGTCGAGATGCGCATCCCGGACTACAACGGTCGACTGCCGAAACGCGTTGTATGTCCCGAAACGCGTCGTAATAACGAAGAAGAAATAAAGCCACCAGATGGACAAACAAAATAAGGTAAATACTTTATTCTATCAATATATAAATAAGTGGCTTGGACACCGATAAAAATGAATATAAAATTGGAAGCTAGTCAGGCACACACGGTGTATAAATTACAAAATATCAAGATAAGGTTACTGAAGACGAATTTACACATAAGATTTAAAAAAAAAATTAAGGGCAGTTGACCGTTGTAGTCCGGGATGCGCATCTCGACTTGTACGTGCTCCAAAGTTTAAACGTTTTTATTGTTGATTATGTGTAAGTTATGTTATATGTTTTATGTGTTGATATTTTTACTTAAATGACGACCTCTGCTGAGTGACAATACCTGAGGATGGGGCATATGTCCTGAAACGCGTCGTAATAACGAAGAAGAAATAAAGCCACCAGACGGACAAACAAAATAAGGTAAATACTTTATTCTATCAATATTCAAAGTATTGTTTGGTTTCTGTATGATTGTGTCAAATAGTACATGTGATTTGAAGTGTAGTTGGTCGTTTAGTATGTTGTTTGGTTGTAGTGCGTGGTGTTTATTTTTGTAACAAAGAAATATAAAAAATATATAAACACCACACACTACAACCAAACAACATACTAAACGACCAACTACACTTCAAATCACATGTTCTATTTGACACAATCATACAGAAACCAAACAATACTTTGAATCCCAGCGCCAACCCCCTTCCACCAACTACCCCCCACACATACCACCAATCTGAAAAAATCCATTCAACTGTTTCAAGACATTCTGTATTTAAACCTCGCTGAAGAAGGTGAATAACACACTGAAACGTACGAGGACTTTAAGAAACGTAAGTGTTCTCAAAGAAAGTTACAATTTATCACTAATATATGAACTTTGTTTTATCTGCACTAGGTTCAGATTATGAAATATAAACAGAAAGGATTACAAATAAAATTTGTTTTATCTGTTGTTTTTTTTTTTTTTTTTACTGAGAGAAACTCAGTTTGAATTATTTTTTTTAGTGTTCGAAATGATTTATTGTATTCCTGGTAGTAACTGAGTCCATTAGTATAGTAATTTGTGTTGTATTCAAGCATGTTTGTAGTTGAAAGAAAATTAGAAACTTTATTCCTTTGTTGAACTGCAAATAATGTGCAATAAAATATAAAAGTGTTCAGTGTAATTAAGAGACAAACATTAATTATCTATGATTTTTTCAAAGGGTTGGTTCCAGTATGTACCATTCTCTTGGTAACGCAGTGTTCCATTT
Source organism: Magicicada septendecula (assembly GCA_034769895.1). NCBI lineage: Eukaryota > Metazoa > Arthropoda > Insecta > Hemiptera > Cicadidae > Magicicada > Magicicada septendecula. Next base: position 44,147,029 of record CM068376.1, read on the forward strand.
CCTTGAAGCTGTTCTTACATTTGAACATGTAAGTACATGTATAGCTTAGAATTATTATATTACTGATAAATATATTTATACTTAATCAGAAAAACAATAATTGGTAATAATAATAATAACAACAAAATTTTTAATGTATAATTTGAGGTATTTCCCTTATAGCCATCACAATCTTCATTAAGATTCCTGTGTAATAGGGAGCAGAATGTCCAATATGAAGATGGTAAATAGAACAGTATTGAAACCTTGGTATAGATACCAAAGATATATTATTATTATTATTATGGTAATCATAATGTAGAGTGCTATAAATGACAGTAACAGCTGATGATGGAAGTCAAGGTGTAGTAATTATAGACAGAAGGAAGGGAGGAGATTATTGGACATCAAACACAATCATTTGTAAGTGCCATTCATAGAATTACTTGTATGTGTACAGTTTTGTACATTAAAACTCAATAATAACCATTCTTAGCTAATTGCCCGGTTAACCTTTAATTTCTTCGGTATGGAACTAACATTGGTATGGGCTTGGTATGTATATAACATAGAAAAACCATATTAATTTTCTCACAAAAGATAAAATTACCACGTAGGAATGATTGATAAAAAAAAAACTTGTAAAAACTACGAGTGTAAAAAATCATTTTCATCCTGCTATTTTTGTATAAAAATGAAAAAATATAGTGATTGGTTTATGTAATATGCTTAATTAACTAAACAGATATAGGAATAGTATAAGTTTGACTTGATTTATCTCTTAACGATGATTTCAAAAACTAACATCATAGTATACATTTCATGGTAGAATACTACATTATTTTGAGTGGCTTTTGCATATAAAGTAATAAAATGTATAATATTTCATTAAATAATACAATCTGAAGAATATGACATGTTCACTTTCAAAGTACGTTACATATTGCAGCCTGGTTACATCAGTGTTACCTGTAATACAGTATGCCAATTTTTCTGGACGTGCTTACAAAGTAGAGATAATTTTTTAGTATACTATACATTTATTTAGAAGCCTATATATATATAGTATGCCTTGAAAATGTTCCGGGATTACGGATCAAAACATCGGCATTATAAACATCACATACACGGATGTACCCAAAAACCTACTACAACGGAATTGTCCGCGTGACATACAGAGGAAGCGCCACTGGAGCAACCCGTCAACGAAGAGGACGCCAGGACAGGAGCGATGCTAAGAAGAGGAGGAACGCACATCCGGAGGACAAATCAGCAAGTGAACGGATATCATCTAACAAGTAAAATCGATCTAAAATCGAACTATAGAAACTTTATTCAAATATAAAACGCATGACAATTATGTAAATTAATATACATCGTAAAAACTATTATTTCTTATGTGTAATAAATAATTTTTCATTAGCTCCATTATAGACTCGTTTGTACTTTCTTCATACACACTATATCCTATGTGAAAATAATGATCTGTATCGTTGCATAGAGATATTTGGTGCTTGCCAACGTTGGGCATGATTTTGTAATAATTAAAAAATATTTTGATTTGAGTATAGACTATAGTCATTTGAATATATTGTGTGTGTGTTGTTCTATTTTAATCAGGGAGTGTATATAAATATTTGAATATTCTCTGTTGTCAGATATTTGAACTATATTAGTAATTGTGTTTATTGGAGGTTGAATTATTATTTGTACGTGTGTTAGGTTAAGTTTTGTGTACATTTGATTGAGATACTTGACTGCAACATTTTACAACATATAAATTGAACATTATTTCATAATAATAAGTGTTAATAATAGTGCTGTTTCGATAAATAAGAACTATAATATTTGTTTACATTAATAAATAATTATCAATATGGCCGAAGGACTCGAATTACAGAATACATTGCGGCATTATTAGCAAATATGCAGAAGCTGTCCGAAGAAAATAAAGCAAATAAGGAAGAAGCAGCGAAACAGAATAAGTCACTTCATGACGAAAATAAAAGAATTTTTACGGCAGTTCATGACCAAGCAAAACAAAGTAAACAGCTATTAGAGTAAACGGAGAAACGTATCGGCGAGAAAGTAGAATTAATTCGCAGTAATATTGAAACCGCTCTAGAAGCGAATAATTCTCGCATGAGCGAATGTGAAGCAAATATCACTGGAATAGAGGAAAGAGTGACTCATCATACATCGACCGTAAATGAGTTCGTAGCTGAGCAAGATCGGCGGATACAGGAGTTGAAACAACAGCTGAACCGAATCCAGAGTACCTCGACACCAGCGAATCAGACCACATATATCTATAGAATTTTAGACGAAACAAATTCACAGTTAAAATTCTACGGTAGGGACACTGAGAATCCGCTTCACTTCCTTAAGAAGTGCGAGAGAGACATGGAAGCAATAGGTGGCAGCCTGAGCAAGATAGATAAGGTAAACTATGTTGTAAGAAGATTAAAAGGTACTGCAGCTGAGTGGTTCACCGTCATACAGGATAAGGTAAGTACATATCAAGATCTGGTACAACATTTTAGGGCTAGATACTGGAACAGCGAGATACAGAGAAAGATACGTGTACAGCTGGAGTTTGGCAGATATTCTAGTTTAAAAGGATCCAAAGAAAATTATTTAATTCAACTGATATCTCGGCCAAAATATCTGGAACCAGAAGTGTCAGAACCAAAAATGGTAAATAAATTGGCTCATCATTTTGGACACGGAATTCAAATCATGGTGATTTCTCAAGGAATTAAATCAGTAGAGGAACTACTCCTATTGTTAACTAAGTGGGATAATGTTGATAGCCAAAGTAGTGGTAATAATAATAATGAACCAGCTCATAAACAATTTCAACCACAACAACAGCAAAAACAACCACAACAGTTTAAAAAACAAACCGAATTTCCAAAGATTCAATCAAAACAACGTATCGGCAATTACCGAAACAAATGCAAATGAAGAGTGCGATAAATTAAAAAATATAAACAAAAAGAAGGATAAAAATACAAGTAAAACGTACCATAACAAACCGCTGTATCAAAAATCATATGTTAACAATACTAGTGATAAGAAAGTATACATTGCATCTGGTCTATACTCTGGAGACATTAGAGATGAATGAATATATAATAATTGTGGTGATGATTGTGTGGAAAATGTTAGAATTAAGGATGATAATGATATTGTTCTGAGCGCTAAGATAATGGTTGTGTTGGAAATGTTTTATTCGATAGTGGGGCTCAAGTATCCCTAACTGATGAAAAGTTTGTTAACAAACATAAGCACCAATTTAAGAAAACACCAATCTTACCTGTAAATAATACAATAGTCACTACGGCCACGGGCGACTCACAAATTATTGGTAAACAAGCACTTATCACAATATTTTCACGAGGTATAGAAATGGAAGTACCAGTTCTTATAGTTAAAAATCTAATTTATAATGTGGTATTAGGCACTGACACCTTAAGAAAAATACACGCCACTATCGATTTTGCTAACAAAACACTGACATGCGTAATTCGAAATAAAATGCATACCATTATGTTGGGACATATAAATCAATGCGAACACTATGTTAATCTACAGAAGCCAGCTGTTATCGCATAGATAAGATAGCGAGTAACGGAGAAGCAACTGGAAGTAAGATACCAGGTGATCAACAAAAACAATCAAATAAAAGTTTAAATAAATATGAATCGGTTATAAAAATTCTGCCAGTTAAATATGCATTACCCGATGAGTTAAAAAATAGATTGAAATTTGTAAATATTGTAGTTCAGTGGGATGCTATATTAAAGTTTACTTGGCTTTAGAAGATACTGTATTAATTATATTTAATATTGAAGATATTGAGTAATCTTTGACAAGAAAAATTTAAGAAATCTACAAAATTTGTACTTCAAGTGCACTATACCGACTAAAACAGTATAACTTTTGTTGACTTTAATTAAAATATATAAATGTATCTGAACTGTTAGAATGAGAGAGAGGGGGGCTTTTTCATGTGGATTATAAAATTTTAAAAGAATAATAAATTACATGGAATTTTAAAATTTTATTTTCAGCAAAGCATTCAGAGAGCATCATCAGCTTTAAAAACCAGTATTGATTTATGCAACTATTACAGGAAGAAAAATACTATATCAGAATCACTTGGAAAAATAGTGAAGAGAACCAATTATGACCAGTACACACCAGGTAAAAATATTGTTGTTAAATACACATACAGTTACACTGTCCATATATGAATTTCCAACTACACGAAGGGGATGTGTACATATTTTCATATTTTTCAGGAAACACAAAATATCATTATTTATATACTGCTATGATTGACTTTAAAAGTTAGTTTTTACACTGTACATTATTGGTTAACTCCAGAAGTGATAGTTAACCAAAGTTTTCAATGTCCTTAAAACGTGTTTTACTGACTTTTAAACAGAATAAACACAGATGTATAGATGTTGCCTTTATGGAAAAAATCAAAAATGAAATCATGTAATTTTCACTACACTAATTTATTTTCATGCTTGACAAACATGAAATAACATAATAATAAACAGATTTTTAGTCTTGACCAATGTCTTTTTTCTACTGTTGACTACTACAGAACATTATTCCAAAACTGCAAATAGTTTTCAAGTAGATAACAACAGGTTCTGCAACATTTGTAATTTGTATTTTACCGTTTTTTAATATAGTATGTTTACTGACAGTGTTGAATCAGTATATTTGTATTATTTTAATAAAAGGTGTGATTCAGTATGTATTACTACAGCAACTCTATGAAATTAGCATTTCTACTTGTTTTTCAACCATAGACAATGAGGATACACACTTTGTTTTAATACAGTGGTGAGTTGTTCACAACCCCCCCCCCCCGCTTTTAAAATATCGTAAACTAATAACAGACTATTTTACATACCAATGTTCAGGATCAGAATGATCCATTAATGACATAATATTTACTGATATTGGTTTTGGTTCATGATATTTTCTTGCTTATGGTATTTTGATTATGTTTATTCTATAAACCCTTATAGATTCTGTTCATCCTTGGCACTAAATGAATGAAATATTTACGAAAATGTCCTGAACAAAATTTGTGAGGTAAAGAATTTTGTTAGTCCTTGCAGAAACAAATTTCTTTGCGGAATTTTGGTAGTAGTACTTTAGCAGAAAGTTTGGCACAGATGTTTATATAGCTTTTCCAACTAACTTGATTTTTTGGATAAGTTGGATATTCTATTTATTATAAGAACTTTTTTCTTCTTATATGAGTATAATATGTGTCCTGACACTCAGACATTTTAAAGTCAAACTGAAAAGTAAAGATAAATAAAATTCTGTAGAATCTTTGACTACAAAAAACTTAAAAGTAAAACAAACATAACTGAACAACCATACAACTTACATTTTTTGCAGTCTCCAGATCGCTATTTATGATTAACTTAAGAATTTTTTACCTTGTATAATCCACTAGGCGATCTCAGTTTTTTACATACAACATGTTTCGGGGACTAAATCCCCATCTTCAGGTACAGTAAAAAATTATTATTCCCCTAATACATAGGGGTCGTCGAAATGATTAAAATGTTTATACATAAAAACACATGCACAAAAATCACTGAATAAATTAACATATAACACAAACATATGAACACGTTAAAAGCGACTCGGTGCACAGGTCGACCTCCGATCGTCAACTAGCCTGTGTTCGTGCTTCATTGCTTATCATCAACGCGGTATCATATAATTTATTGGATTTAAATGATAGCTGATCGTTGAGTAACTGCTCTTTATTTACTTTGGATGCCTTGTATATTTCAAACTCTTCTAAAGCATTCAGGAAATGACCTTTATTACAAACATGTATTGGCTCCATGTTCTCTTTGAATCCGGTGTAATTATGGTTTTCGTTAATGAGGTGGAGTGCGTAATTTGATGAGGTGGTTTGGGGTTTCTTTTTTGGTAGGTGTTCTTTAAATCTTTCGATAAATTTCCTCCCCGTTTGTCCGATATAGAACTTATCGCACTCACTGCACTGGATTCTATATACCCCTGAACATTCCTCCAAAGTTATTGGTTTTCGTGGCTTAAGTATATTTTTTAGATTACTTATGGTCTTCAATAAAACATTTATATATAATTTTTTTAATTCATTTTTTATTATGTTGGGGAGTATGTTCGTATATAATGCTGAGACATATTGTGTTGTATTTTTAACTTTATTATTGTCACCATTTATTTTCCGTAATTGTTTATGTATCATTTTATCCACAATTTCTGTGTTATATCCATTTTTCAAGGCTATGTGTTTTGTTATGTTATATTCTTCTTTATAATCCTCCGTATTCATTGGTATGCTTATTAGTCTATGTACTAGTGCATTAAATGCCGCCATTTTTTGTGTGTATGGATGATTCGATTTAGCATTTATAACTATGTCTGTTGTGGTAGGTTTTTTAATGGTTGTTTCTTTTTAACACCAATACATCGAGGAAGTTCAAGCCATTATTGGTTTCTATTTCCATAGTAAATTTTATGTTGTGGTTAATTTCGTTAATAAATTTAAAAAACATATCCACCTGTCTATGAGTGCCATTAAATACTATGAAGGTGTCGTCTACATACCGTGTATAAGATACAATTTTATCATAGAATCGGTTATAGTCAGACAATAAAAATTTATTCTCATAATAGTTCATATATATTTCGGCTAAAAGTCCACTTAAAGGTGAACCCATAGCCAAACCTTCCTCTTGGTTAAAATACTTGTTGTCATGAGTGTAATAATTTTGCTGTACTATAATCTGTAACAAAGATAGGAGTTCATCTATCTGTTTTTTGTTTAGAATACCTGTTGTAGTTAAATTTACCTTTAAAATTTTTAATGTTTCCAAAACCGGAATATTTGTATATAAATTGACAATGTCCATCGAGACAAGTTTATAACTAGGTGTAATCTCTATATCTTTAATTTTATTTATGAATTCAAAGGTGTTTTTTACATTGTGGATATTTTCTAATTTTATGCTGTTCTTAATAATTTGTTGCAGTTTTTTGGCTATTTTATAATTAGGGGCGGTCGTATAGGAATGTTTTGTTTGTGTAATTTGGGCAGTCCCGTAAATTCAGGTACCTTAGGTTTGATTTGTTTCACATTCCGTCTGGTTTGTGTGTCAAGTAAATTTACACATGTATTAATAGCTGAATTTATGGTTTTAGTGTGTTTTTCGGTCGGGTCATCATTTAACATTGTTATGTTATTATCTTGAATGAAGTCGTTACATTTACGTAAATAATCTGTATTTTCCATAATAACCACTGTGTTTCCTTTGTCTGCTTTTGTAATTATTGCGTTGTTATTTATTATTTTTTGTTTGATATTTTTAGCGATTTTTAACTCTTTTTTATGTTCTGTGTTATGTGTGCTATTTAACTTCAGGAAATGATTCAACTTATTGTTGATTAATGACCGTGTTTCACACTGAGTGTCTTGGTTCTTAATACATTGAATTGTAGCCTCAGCATTCGTGACTTCCCGTGTTAAAGCGTGTTTACTAAAGTCAGGTAAATTATAGTGTAGGCCCTTCGATAATAAATTCTGTTCCTCTGTTGATAATTCAATGTTAGTAAACTAAATAAAATAACATAACAAATGATATTTGGCATTATAAAAGCAAAATAAAAGCACAAAAAACGTGGCTTAAGGAGGAAATTAAAGCATTATACATAAAGAAAATTCGTTTAAATAAATTGTTATACAAAGCTCATTTAGTGGTCTTGAACACGTTACACCCAGCTATAGTCAATGAAGTAATTTATCTAATACAAACACAGATTAGAGATAATGCCAAAGTAATTATATCGAGACACATCAAGAAATTTGATAAACTATACAGTGAACAACAAAAACAAGATAACATAGAATGTAAACATATATTTTATAAACGTGTAGCCAATCTTACTAACATTGAATTATCAACAGAGGAACAGAATTTATTATCGAAGGGCCTACACTATAATTTACCTGACTTTAGTAAACACGCTTTAACACGGGAAGTCACGAATGCTGAGGCTACAATTCAATGTATTAAGAACCAAGACACTCAGTGTGAAACACGGTCATTAATCAACAATAAGTTGAATCATTTCCTGAAGTTAAATAGCACACATAACACAGAACATAAAAAAGAGTTAAAAATCGCTAAAAATATCAAACAAAAAATAATAAATAACAACGCAATAATTACAAAAGCAGACAAAGGAAACACAGTGGTTATTATGGAAAATACAGATTATTTACGTAAATGTAACGACTTCGTTCAAGATAATAACATAACAATGTTAAATGATGACCCGACCGAAAAACACACTAAAACCATAAATTCAGCTATTAATACATGTGTAAATTTACTTGACACACAAACCAGACGGAATGTGAAACAAATCAAACCTAAGGCACCTGAATTTACGGGACTGCCCAAATTACACAAACAAAACATTCCTATACGACCTTTGATTAACTATACGACCGCCCCTAATTATAAAATAGCCAAAAAACTGCAACAAATTATTAAGAACAGCATAAAATTAGAAAATATCCACAATGTAAAAAACACCTTTGAATTCATAAATAAAATTAAAGATATAGAGATTACACCTAGTTATAAACTTGTCTCGATGGACATTGTCAATTTATATACAAATATTCCGGTTTTGGAAACATTAAAAATTTTAAAGGTAAATTTAACTACAACAGGTATTCTAAACAAAAAACAGATAGATGAACTCCTATCTTTGTTACAGATTATAGTACAGCAAAATTATTACACTCATGACAACAAGTATTTTAACCAAGAGGAAGGTTTGGCTATGGGTTCACCTTTAAGTGGACTTTTAGCCGAAATATATATGAACTATTATGAGAATAAATTTTTATTGTCTGACTATAACCGATTCTATGATAAAATTGTATCTTATACACGGCATGTAGACGACACCTTCATAGTATTTAATGGCACTCATAGACAGGTGGATATGTTTTTTAAATTTATTAACGAAATTAACCACAACATAAAATTTACTATGGAAATAGAAACCAATAATGGCTTGAACTTCCTCGATGTATTGGTGTTAAAAAGAAACAACCATTAAAAAACCTACCACAACAGACATAGTTATAAATGCTAAATCGAATCATCCATACACACAAAAAATGGCGGCATTTAATGCACTAGTACATAGACTAATAAGCGTACCAATGAATACGGAGGATTATAAAGAAGAATATAACATAACAAAACACATAGCCTTGAAAAATGGATATAACACAGAAATTGTGGATAAAATGATACATAAACAATTACGGAAAATAAATGGTGACAATAATAAAGTTAAAAATACAACACAATATGTCTCAGCATTATATACGAACATACTCCCCAACATAATAAAAAATGAATTAAAAAAATTATATATAAATGTTTTATTGAAGACCATAAGTAATCTAAAAAATATACTTAAGCCACGAAAACCAATAACTTTGGAGGAATGTTCAGGGGTATATAGAATCCAGTGCAGTGAGTGCGATAAGTTCTATATCGGACAAACGGGGAGGAAATTTATCGAAAGATTTAAAGAACACCTACCAAAAAAGAAACCCCAAACCACCTCATCAAATTACGCACTCCACCTCATTAACGAAAACCATAATTACACCGGATTCAAAGAGAACATGGAGCCGATACATGTTTGTAATAAAGGTCATTTCCTGAATGCTTTAGAAGAGTTTGAAATATACAAGGCATCCAAAGTAAATAAAGAGCAGTTACTTAACGATCAGCTATCATTTAAATCCAATAAATTATATGATACCGCGTTGATGATAAGCAATGAAGCACGAACACAGGCTAGTTGACGATCGGAGGTCGACCGGTGCACCGAGTCGCTTTTAACGTGTTCATATGTTTGTGTTATATGTTAATTTATTCAGTGATTTTTGTGCGTGTGTTTTTATGTATAAACATGTTAATCATTTCGACGACCCCTGTATATTAGGGGAATAATAATTTTTTACTGTACCTGAAGATGGGGATTTAGTCCCCGAAACATGTTGTATGTAAAAAACTGAGATCGCCTAGTGGATTATACAAGGTAAAAAAATTCTTAAGTTAACCATACAACTGATTAGTGTTGAATATAACTGAGATGAAGATTGTTACTTAACCTTTTTGTGGTGGGGAGGGGTGAGCAACCTTGGTGATGGAATGGCTGACAGCTGTCATAGCAGAGCAGTGGGACGCTTGTAGGCTAAGCAATCTCAGCGCTCTTCGTTCACCCCACACTCACACAAACTATACATCTCGTAACGATTATTAGTTAGAACTAGTTTTTCTTACAAATTGCGTTTATTTTTATAAAGGTTACAATTGTTACATTACATTGTTACAGCATAATCATTATCTAATAATTTTTTTTACGAATTACTTTTATTTTCATAAATGTTATAATTGTTAATTAAATTGTTAAAATTACTCTGTGTATCCAGGTTCCCTTCCTTGCAACTTCTTTTTTTATATTTTATACACAACGCATTTCAAGGCTTATAGTCCCATCATCAGGTGATAAAATATGTTCACTCACATGGAGTACATCAATTAATAAAAGTCACACACATCCCGTTATTTAAGTGACTCCCAACACTTGTTATCTCACGATGCGCATCGCTATAGATCTCACCAGTGACCAGTGGCGAAGCTAGTAGTTAATGAATGGGTAGGCAAAAGTCTTACCTTAAATTTTTTTGTAGAGTAGTTCAACACGGCGAGTTTTCTTGCTTGCAAAATTGTCAACTACACGGTCTTTGAACAACTGGTCACTCATCAATTCCTTCACAAATTTTTTTTCAATAGCAATGGTGCTAAGAGAGTTAAGTCTTTCATTAGTCATCGTATTGCGCAAGTAGTTTTTTATTCTTTTCAAAGTACTCATACTCATTTCTGAAGAAGCCGTGGTAACAGGAAACGTTAAAATCAAACGAATTAATTTTAAAACTTCCATGTATACTGGTTCTAAGTCATTAAGAATTATAGAATGTAAAAGTCTTTGATGGAACAAATGTTTTCCAGTATCTGAGTAAATGTTTTTTAATTCATTTTCCAGTCTTTCACTATTGAAAAAAGGGTACTTATTTATAAGGCTGTTCAGTTTAGTAGAAGGAAAACTCTCTTTGTAAGAAATGAAGTGATTTGGATCCAACAACTCAACAAACTGGATACTTTCGAAATCACTGAACCGTACCTCCAGCTGCATAATCAAAGTGTCAAGAACTTCATAAGTTAACGTTTTCAGCAGTTTCCTGTTACTGTCATCTATATTTACCTCGCTGCTTATTTGGTGACATTTTTCAATACAAGACGACACAGTGTTTTCTGATCTCATGCCCTTGAGGATAGCAGTAGTTTTCTTAATTTCAGTGTTGCACAGAATTATATCGGAGATAGTTTTGTGTTGCAGTAGAGAAAAGAGATGGTCAGTATAAATGAATATTTCCCTATAAAAACAAAGTAAGTAAATGAAATGGGTCTTTTTGAGTATGTTAAGCAATCCAACAGCAGAATTGTACGAATCACTATCCCATCCTTCATCATTCTCTGTAATGTCCTCAAAAATTTGTCTCAAGTCACCATAGTGGGAAAAGATGGTATGAACTGCTCGGGAATGAAAGTTCCAACGGGTAGTGGATGGTTGTGGAAGTTTAAATCCTCTAGATTCTAAAAGCTGCGATCTCTTTGAGGACCTACAAAAAATGTGTGAAACGCTGTCAGATTGTGAATGAAGAGCCTAACCGATTTTATTGTTTTAGTGCAATGAAGAATACGAGGTTTAACTTGTGAGCATAGCAGTGTAGAAATAATGCTCTTGGGCAAGTCTGTTTTACAAAGTGCTGAATACCTCCATGCTTTCCAGCCATTCAGAGGCTCCATCATATGTTTGACAGACTACCTTCTCAGTTACACCCCACTTTTTTAAAACGTCAACAATTAATTCTGATAAGCCTGATGCAGTCTTATCTACTGAAACATCATAAAACCCAATGAACCTTTCTATTGGACCTTCTTTTGAAGAAAACTAAAAATTATGCTGACTTCAGATCTACTTCATACGTCTAAAGTTTCATCTGCCTGAATTCCAATAAAATCGCAAGAATCTCCGCATTAATCTTCTCTTGAATTATATCAGTTACAGATTCAACTAATTCATTCTGAATATTGTTTGATGTACCTTTAAATCCTGACATAGACTGGAGATGATCTCGAATGTACTGCTCCTGCTTAGAAAGAAGATCTAACAATTCTAGATAATTACCCCGGTTGACTGAGTCTTCCCCTTCGAAATTACCTCGAAATCCAAGCTCCTGTTTTCCGAGAAACACACAATATCAACAAGTCTTTCAACAACAAGCCTATTTTGTTTCACGACTTCATTATGTTTCACAGCTTGAATTCTAGCCCCTTCAGAGAGAGTACGTTCAATCCTCACGCGTCCCAGCAAACGGTACCGCTCTTCATTTTGAGTATGTTTATTTGAATTCTGGTGTTTGTCTGCCTTTCTAAGAAAGTTTTTTGTTACCGTCACTCCTTATAAAATCCATTCTTTTTCACCAGAAAACAAGATACATGTATAACAAAAAAGTCTGTTGGTTTCGGAACAGCCTGTCAACCACGAATATCGCTCGTACCAAGAAAACTGAAATTTTCTAGATACTTTACCATCAAAATGTTTAATTTCTAAATTAGGCGTAAATCTCTTGTTTTTAACACCACATTTTTCTTCGTAACTCCAAGAAGAAAACGGCTTACTTTTTAATAAGTTTAAAAGACCTGACAAAGTATTAAAAGGACCGCGTTCACTCATTTCGGGTGACACACTTATATTCATACACAATAATATAACTAATTGAACTTCCAAATTTATAACTTGATTAGTTTCTATATATATGTTTAAAGTCACAAATAATTTAAATGACAGTGTTGATCGTCTATTAGTTCACCAGAATCACAGGCACACTTTTAATAACCGCACAAAATAAACACGATTATAAACAACACAGCCCGCTTTAAAACTCGCACAACAGCAGTGAGACATGCCTCAATGCTACAGTGTGTGGAGCGCTGGTCAATCTCGGCCAACACATTGCTTACATACGATGTATACAAAAAAAGCTGAGGCAGGTTCACGTTGCCTCATTCGCTTTAAACTAACTATGTCTGCTGTCACTTGTCACCGTCTAGCGGTCGCTGAGTAAAGCATGTAATTAGTAAATTCGACAATTACAGTAACAATGTATAATCTTTACGTTACATACTTCATACGTATTTATAATTTTTATTCTACAGACTTTTTTAGGGTAGGCATTGCCTCAATTGCCTCCACGTAACTTCGCCACTGCCAGTGACTAACGATTCCACATCATACTGTGGAACTTATCTATCATATTGTTCTAGCATGCATATAGCTGTATTGTATAGCTCATTGGATTTGCATGAGTGTGTGGATAAAGTATTTCTGGTATTACAGTTAACAAATCAGGTAGATAAAGTTGTAGAGTAATTATGTTCTAAAATTTTGTGTTGTTATATAAAAAAAAATCATAAATGAATTGAAATTTTCTTTGTTACAGAAGAAATCCATGCAGAATTATGTTACGCTGATTCTTTATTGCTTAAATCCTTACTGACATTTATTGAAGATGAAACTTTAGTAAGCTTTATTAAAGCTGGGTTTAAAATACGAACGTGTTTTAATTCATACAAGTAAGTTATATATATTATGTAACAAAATAAGACAAAATTGAAACTAGACATGAAACACACACATGACTTTCTCTTACTCAGTTTTGTGTTGATTTCAAATTTAATCATCTTGCCAGTGGTCTGTGAACTTGTTCAGTTTTGGTAGCAAACATGTGTAGGTATAAAAAAAATAATATAAGTAATGAAATGCATCAATTTAAAACAGTATTATTCACAAAAACGTACCAACTTAACAAAACATGATATAAGTACTTCAGTTTGCCGGGCTGTAAGGCCGGCCATAGTCCAGCCCGGCAAACCAAAGACCAAAGTACTCATATCATTGAAGCTGGAACTATTTTTTCATTTTGTTGTTGTTGTTGTTGTTGTTGTTGTTGTTGTTGTAGTGCTTCTATATTTAGTATGTGACAGTGTTTATTAGATCTCAGTTGTACCACCATTGAGCTTCTAATGTGTGTTTAAAGTGACCATATTAATTCCAAATCCTGCCAAGGTGTGTTCAGTGATTCAGTTCCTTTGTGCAAAAGATGAAATTGTTGCTGTCGTGTCTCTATTTATAAAGAGGCAAAGTGGTATCATGAAGTGATGTTATGCTGTAAAACGAGTGAAAGCCATCTGTTGTCACTAATAAAACCATGTAAAAAATTGAAGAAAACTCCATAAAAGGAATTTAATGAACAATGCCCAGAAGTGTTAAAATCTGTTCTTTACAAAATGGCTGAAGAAGCTTATAGTAAGAAGGAATGCTTATTTTGCAGCAGTTTGTGTGGACTGTGGGTAAGAGAGAGAGAAGGATAGGCTTGAGATATGGGTACAACATTGGCTGAGTTCTGAACAGAATAAAGGAAAGTGAACACTTTCAGATAGGATACTGAAGAGGTAGGAAGATTACAGATTATGTTAAGAGAGGACAGTGTGTAGGCGACTAAAGAATAGGCCTGAATCCTGCCATTGTCGTCATCATCATTGTCATACATTTAAAATAGCATTTTTAGAGCTGATTACGTTCACCTCATCTTTAGAACATACATAATTATGCCAAAGATGATGATTTATGCCAGTGTTTTTTGAATTAACTAATAAAAATATTCATCCTTGCATAGAAATATTGTGTGTGTGTTCATATTATCTAAAAAAAAAGAACACCAGTGTAAAAATAGGGTTAATAATAAGTAACATATATATTTTGTTGTTGCATAAGTTCATTTGATTACTAATTTATTAATCATGTTCACAGCAACCATTGATTGCTGTAATGATTATTGACGTTACTGTACAAAAAAGTGAACATAGTAGGCTATGCTGGGGATAGGTAACTGTTGTTAGTTGGTATAGAATCTGCTCTCAGTATTCATAAAACAAATGCAAGAGCACTTTTATGTGTTTGGAGTAGTTAGGGTTATCAAGTTAAAAGCTTTTCTTGCTTTGTCCTACAAACAGTGGACAAAGGCAGTGAATTACTTTGAAAACATAAACAGGGACACAACAAAGGAACAAATGTTTTCATGGGAAAGAGAACATCAGAAATCAGTATTGTGAAATGGCATGCATTACTGAGTAGACCAAGAAAGGCTCAAATTGTGAATCCGAAATTGTGGCCTCGGAGTACCAGGTCCATCAATCTTTCAAATGTTGCCGGTCCATTACAGAGTCGAAATGGCATGACGTTAAATTGGAATAAGCCACTTGGGGTCAAGAAAGCAGTCTTTTCCTTGTCTTCTTGATGAAGACCCACTTGCCAATATCCATTCTTCAGGTCCAATGTGGAAAACCACTGTGCTCCAGACAGTGTGTCGAGTGTATCGTCAACGCGAGGTAATAGATAGCAGTCTTTCTTTGTAACGTCATTTAACCTCCGATGGTATATGCAGAAACGCAATACACCATCCTTCTTCACTACCAGCACTACAGGAGAAGACCAAGCACTTGACGAAGGTTCGATTACTCCCTCTGTCAACATGTCCTGTACTAACCAATCAAAACATTTCCTCTTGCTTAGATAATGGAGGTCTTCAAGGAGGTTGGCGTATCGGTGTAGTGTTCCTGGTATTGATGCAATGTTGTACAAGAGAGGTTCTTCCCAATGAATGTCCCCAAACTGCAAAAGAATCTTTGAATTCATGTAAAAACCGTCTGAGTTCTTTTACCTCACCACTTGAGAGGTCGTTAGAAGATCTGTTTAATAATTGCTGCAGTTCCTCTGGTAATTTGGAAGTATCCGAAGCATTGGATCTTTGTTGTGCCACTCCGGCTACCTATGCCACAGGACTGAATTTGCCTAGGAGCGTATTGCTTTGTAAAGTGACAGCTTGATGCAGAATATTCGCCACTCTAATAGGTAAATTTCCGGTTTCATCAGGTTTTACTAAACTTCTGGCAATTAGTATGCCCGGTGTGCTGACTACCAGGGGTTCGAATATAGAGCACTGGTTGCCCCTAGTATCTACCTCGGTTCTAAACATGATGATCTTTTCAGAGTTTGGCGGAACAGTTACGGCCACTTGGTTTATCACGTTCATCAAATTTTTTGATGTAGTCATTGTGGAGAGCATTTCCTCTTCTCCTCCGATTCTCAAGACATTGTTTTTGAAGTAGACTATAAATCCATATGTATTCATAACGTCCATACCAAGAATTGCTTCATCCACAGTGTCTGCAACAAGCACTTGATGATCAAACTCAAGTCGACCAAGGTGTAGGTGTATCTCCACTTTTCCATACACTTTTACAGGCCGTCCAGTAGCTGTTCGCAAGCTGCAAGAGCACCAGATGGGCACGGAGATCTTTCACCATGTCGGGGGACACAATAGAAACTGTTGCGCCTGTGTCAACTGTAATTGAGGTTGACCTTTCTTGAACAAATCCGGTAACCACCAAGCTCCCACTGTTTTTCTGAAGTGTAGAAATTGCGTATTGTCTAGGTGCTTCTTTCCTCCAGTTAGTCAGCACACACCCCTTTGTACCGACTACTGCTCGTTTCCCTCCTGCTGAACTCTAACCCGACAATCCCATTATACATGTCCAGGTTTCCCACATCGATAACACTTCGGTCTTCCATCCTTTCTTACTTTACTTTGTGGCGCTGCTCGTTGGGTCTTTGTTCCTTGGTTTTCTTCTTCATCGTCTGTGCCATCACGATCTTTTAGCATGGAGTTATGACTTGTCCAACCAGATGCTGATTTGGTGGCCTCCAATTGCAAAGCATGTACCAGGGCGTCCGCACTGTTCTGGTGTCTTGCCATTTGTAACACTTGCTGTAGTTCATTATCTTGGACACCGGCAGTAAATGTCTGCATCATGAAACTCATTCGAAAATCTTCTGGCACTTCAGGATAAGCTAGTCTAATTAGTCTGTTGATACTTGCTTCAAACTCTTGAAGGCTCTCCCCGGCATGCTGTTGCCTTGCTCTCAACTGGGTGCAGTACACAGTACACATCTTGCAAATGTGTATCACCATACCATAATTCTAGAGCTTTTATCACTCAGCATAGATGTTCTGGCTGTCAGGTGGCACTTTCTGTAGTAGTTCTGCCACTGGTCCTTTTAATGCGAGAACGAGTGAGACTGCCTTGTCTTTCTCTGTCCAATTATTTGCGCATGGAGGAGCTTCAAATTGGTGGAGGTACGTTGCCCAGTGACTGCTTCCGTCAAAGGCTGGAGCTTTGACATGAACTGTCCCTACTGCAGGCATAGTGACTTTCTCTATTGACTTATTTTCTGTCTGTCTTTATCATTGGTACAGTCTGTTCAGAAATTTGTTTTGGTTGTATTTTCATGAACTGTTCAACTTCATTTTTAATTTGCTCTTTAATATACGCCATAGGGTTTCTACTGAAGATATTTTTGTTGACATAGCTTTTTCCACACTCAAGACAGATATTTTTCTACTTCAGCTATTTTATTTGACACGGATTCTTCTACGTCAGATATTCTGGTAATCTGATTATTAAGCTCACCTCATAATTCACCTACGTCACCACGTAGGAGACCCAATTCTGCTGTAGTATGTTCTTGCATCTGCTTTTGCTCTTGAATTAAGGCTTTGATGTCATCTGCTTACTGCTTACGTTTTTCATCCTGTCGTTTTTCCACTGCTTCCGTCTGCTGTCTGCGTTTTTCATCCTGTCGTTTTTCTGCTTCTTCCGCCTCCTGTCTGCGTCTTTCATCCTGTCGTTTTCTGCTTCTTCCGCCTCCTGTCTCCGTCTTTCCTCTGCTTCCAGCAGGAGGGTTTTCTATCTCTCTTCTGCTTTCTCTGCATCCTGTCGTCGCCTTTCCTCTGTCTGCAACAACAGCGCCTGGAAATTTTCCATCATCTGACTGGCATCCATTGTTTTCCGATTAATAACGAATTACACTCGTCTTGTACAAAATGTCTACTGTTTCCACTGTTAACCGTTCTATCCCAGTTCTGACACCACTGTTACGACGGTCTACTTGATCGTCGTAGGTACAGTGGAAACAAAATACAAGACACCAATTAAGTCACTAATCACTAGCTTTAATTTTCACAGTTAAACAGTTCGTAATTAACACAGTCTCTTACAACAAATCAAATAAAAATTGTTCACACGCAAAAAAATGTCAGCTAATATTAAACACAATTGTATTACAATTATCCCGCCCGATTATTAAACACTTCACTAATAACCACTTGAACGCACACAGTAATACAGCCCGATAATCTGTGACGGCAGCGGTATGCGAACATCTGCTCTCCGGTACCAGCGGCGGACACAGCGAGCCAATCAGAGATCAGCAGCCGAGACGTGACCAACTAACGTGCTCAGAGCGAGCCAATCAGCGATCCTGGTTAGTGCATAAAACCCGCGCTGGCAGAAAATTTTGGCGCACTCTTCATTGCCACACCATCGGACGCACTTCATATCCTTTCCTCTCTCGGACAACATTGACGCGGAGTCAGCCGGAAGGAACGGCCGAAGAATAGAACCGGCGTTCTTGCGTCTTCACCCTCCAGTTCCGCGCCAGCGATAGGACGTCGCTGGGCCGGCAGCCAACTACAACCGATGCCGAAAGAAGAGAAGGACTGCAGTACGCCATGAACAGCGGGCGCAGCCGCCGAACATCTCAGCGTGGCACTACCAACATCAGCGTTCTCGCCACCAGGTCTTTTTTAGGGCCACCAAAAACACTAGAGTGTACGATTGGCGCCATTTGTCATGTGGCAAGCCTTTTGTCCTGTGACAAATCACTTGTAATCGCCCGACAATAAACTGAACTGAACATCGTTCGAGTACTGGTATTTATACCCATCCAAATTACTAGATTATTCCATACTGCGCATTAGCGCCAGTGTGTATGACATAATTAATTGCGGCCTTGACACAGTTTGCCTGGCTTCGGGCACATTCTAGCAAATGTGTCGAGAGTTACGTACACCACCGCATTACATTCCGGATCCCTCTGGAACGTTCGATAAACACATAGATTGTTCTGTGACGTCGTAACAATATTAAGTAGTTAACATTTTCCTTATCCACTGATAACTCTCATTTTCTCACTTTATTCTTTTCAAAGCTAAAAACCTTCTTTCTGCTTACTGTGTAGTTTCCAAATTCTCATGGCAACTTCCAAGTGACTGTCTTATTTTAATTGTTTCCAATTCATGACAGCACAAGGACTTGTTTACAATCTTATGTTAATCAAGACTTTGATAACAAGCTTGAACACGCCTTTTATTTATCTGAGTAATTCTTGTTATGCCGTTCCTTAAATATTTCACGTTGTCATTAATAAACTCACAGCACTCCCCTCCACTTTTAAGTTCTTCTATGAAAATCTAAACAATAATTACAAAGATTCCAGCTGAAAATTTTGTTCTCTGAGTACCTGCGAGAGAACACACTATTGCTGCGAATGTCATACGGAGTTTTCATTTTATCACTGGCAATCTTCAGCCATCCTCTTTATCAAGCAATTCATTTCACGCAGTTGGTTTTCTAAGTGCGAGGAATAGTTCTGTGGCTCTTGGAACTGAGTCTCAGGTGATCCGAACATCAAGTCCCCAGGAAGACGAATCTCCTGCCCAAACACCAATTTTGCTGGAGTTATGCCGTGTACCGATGATCTATATGCCATGCGGAATAGTAGTATACGTTGGTCCCAGTCTGTTTGGTTCTCATCAACAACCTTCGAAAGATGCTGCTCAAGTGTCCTGTTGAATCTCTCAACCATCCTGTCTGACTGAGGATGCAGAGGCGTGTCCTGGTCTTTCGAATTCCGAGTAGACGGCATAATTCTTTAAACACTCCTGATTCGAAATTTCTCCCTTGATTCGTATGGATTTCCATAGGGCCTCCATAACGGCAACAGAAGTTGTGATCTAACTCCTTTGCCACAGTGGTAACCTCCTGATTTGAAATTGTGTAGTAGGCTTCCACCCACTTAGTAAAGTAGTCACCTGCAACCATGATGTACCGGTTTCCGTCATCAGTAACTGGGAATGGTCCAGCAATGTCTATGGCAATTCTCTCGAAAGGCAGTCCAATGTTATACTGTCTCATTTTCCCCTGCTTCTGGTTTTTGGGCCCTTGCTTGCAGCATATATTTCACACCTCCGAACCCTTTCCTTTACGTCATGGCGAAGATGAAGCTAATAGAATCACTTCCGTATTTTATCAAGGGGTTTGTTAACGCCAAGATGGCCTCCAGATGTTCCATCATGGATCTCCTTCAAAACAGACTGCACTCTACTTCAGGGAACTATCAACTGCATGACCACGTCTTGTCCATCTACACTTGCCCAAGCCCTTTTCAGCAATCCGTTTTCTAAGGTAAGGGATTCCCGTTGTGCCCAGTAGCCCTTCAGCACTTCGGAACCATGGCAGATATCTTGCCGGGTGGCGACCTTCCTCTTTTGCTGTCAAGATCGGTCCAATATCTTCATCAGTCATCTTTTCTTGTCGACAGTCTTGTGTCGTCCAGCCGTCTGCCAGGAAATCTACAGTGATGGCTTGAACATGTTCGCTTGAGTTTTGTTCTTCCTTTCTGTGGCAATGTCGGCAGTCTTATGGGAACGGTCTTCGTGATAGGCCATCTGCATTACCATGCAGGCGCCCCCGTCGATGTTGTACCTTGAAGTTGTACTCTTGCAGACGTTTGAACCACCTTGCCAACTGTCCTTCTGGATTTTTAAATCTCAAGAGCCCAGCAAGCGCGATATGGTCGGTAGTTAGTGAAAACTCTCTCCCATAGAGGTATTTATGGAAGTGCTCCAAAGCTCTGACAATTGCCAACAACTCTCTCCTTGTAACACAATAAATTCTCTCTGGTTTAGAAAGCGTCTTGCTGTAATACGCTATTACTCGTTCTTCACCGTTCTGCACTTAAGACACAACTGCTCCTAGACCAGAATTGCTTGCGTCTGTGTCTACAATGTACTTCCCTTCGGAACCTGGAAAAGCAAGAATTGGCTGCGAACATAATGCAATCTTCAAAGTCTTAAATGCTTGTTCTCACTGTCTCGACCACTGGAAGTTTCGTTTATTTTCCATTAGCTACCGTTATTATCGTTATTATTTTCATTTATTTAGTGGTTTAGCAATAGTACCGAAACCTTTGACAAAATGTCTGTAATATGAGCATAACCCCAGGAAACTCCGAACTTCGTGTTTACTCTTCGGCACTGGCCAGTCTCTTATGGTGTCTACTTTATTAGGATCCATGCTAACACCCACTGTCGAAACCAGATAGATGGCTCAGATACTGTACTTCCTTCTGGAATAGATAACACTTCTTCGGGCTCAGCTTCAGTTGGGCACCGTGAATTCTAGTTAGAACCTCTTTAAGGTTTTCCAGATTGTCTTTGAAAGTCTTCCCGGTGACTATGACATCATCTAAATAAACAAGGCAAGTTTTCCATGTCAGCCCTCAGAGTACCAGGACCATGAATCTTTCAAATGTTGCTGGTGCATTACAGAGTCGAAATGGCATGACATTAAATTGGAATAAACCATTTGTGGTCGAGAAAGCAGTCTTTTCCTTGTCTTCTTGATGAAGACCCACTTGCCAATATGGCAAATGGAAAACCACTGTGCTCCAGACAGCGTGTCGAGTGTATCGTCAACGCGAGGTAATGGATAGCAGTCTTTCTTTGTAACGTCCTTTAATCTCCGGTAGTCTATGCAGAAACACAATCCACCATCCTTCTTCGCTACCAGCACTACAGGAGAAGACCAAGCACTTGGAGACCAAATATAATGAAACTTGACGAAGGTTCGACTACTCCTTCTTCAACATTTCCTGTACTAACCAAGACATTACCTCTTGCTTAGATAATGGAGGTCTTCAAGGAGGTTGGCGTATCGGTTTTGTTGTGTCCCTGGTATTGATGCGATGTTGTACAAGAAAGGTTCTTCCCAATGAAAGTTCCCAAACTGCAAAAGAATCTTTAAATTCATGTAAAAACCATCTTGAGTTCTTTTACATCACCCCTTGAGAGGTCGTTAGAAGATCTGTTCAATAATTCCTGCAGTTCCTCTGGTAATTTGGAAGTATCCAAAGCACTGGATCTTTGTTACGTCATTCCGGCTACCCAAGCCACAGGAGCGTATTGCTTTGTAAAGTGACAGCTTGATTCAAATTATTCACCACTGTAATAGGTACATTTCCGGTTTCATCAGGTTTTACTAAACTTCTGGCAATTAGTATGCCCGGTGTGCTGACTACCTGTGATTCGAATATAGAGCACTGGTTGCTCTTAGTATCTTCCGGTTCTAACCGTGATGATCTTTTTGGAGTTTGGCGGAACACTTACGGCCACTTCGTTTATCACGTCCATCAGTTTTTCTGATGTAGTCATTGTGGAGAGCATTTCCTCTTCTCCTCCGATTCTCAAGACATTGTTTTTGAAGTCGACTATAAATCCATATGTGTTCATAACGTCCACACCAAGAATTGCTTCATCACAATGTCTGCAACAAGCACTTGATGATCAAACTCAAGTCGACCAAGGTGTAGGTGTATCTCCAATTTTCCATATAAACTTTTACAGGCCGTCCAGTAGCTGTTCGCAAGCTGCAAGAGCACCAGATGGGCACGGAGATCTTTCACCATGTCGGGGCACACAATAGAAACTGTTGCGCCTGTGTCAACTGTAATCGAGGTTGACCTTTCTTGAACAAATCCGGTAACCACCAAGCTCCCACTGTTTTTCTGAAGTGTAGAAATTGCGTATTGTCTAGGTGCTTCGTTCCTCCAGTTAGTCAGCACACACCCCTTTGTACCGACTACTGCTCGTTTCCCTGCTGCTGAACTCTAACCCGACAATCCCATTATACATGTCCAGGTTTCCCACATCGATAACATTTCGGTCTTCCATCCTTTCTTACTTTACTTTGTGGCGCCACTCGTTGGGTCTTTGTTCCTTGGTTTTCTTCTTCATCGTCTGTGCTGTCATGATCTTTTAGCATGGAGTTTATGACTTGCCCAACCAGACGCTGACTTTGCGGCCTCAAATTGCAAAGCATGTACCAGGGCATCCTCACTGTTCTGGTGTCTTGCCATTCGTAACACTTGCTGTAGTTCATTATCTCGGACACCATCAATAAATGTCTGCATCGCAAACCTCGTTCGAAAGTCTTCTGGTGCTTCAGGGTAGGCCAGTCTAATTAGTCTGTCGATACTTGCTTCAAACTCTTGAAGGCTCTCCCCAGAATGCTGTCGCCTTGCTCTCAACTGGGTGCAGTACACATCTCGCAAATGTTTATCACCATACCATAATTGCAGAGCTTTTATCAATTCAGCATAGATGTTTTGGCTGTCAGTTAGTTCTGGCATTCAGGTGTTGGCTGTAGTAGTTCTGCCACGGGTCCTTTTAATGCGAGAACGAGTGAAACTGCCTTGTCTTTCTCCATCCAATTATTTGCGTATGCAGAAGCTTTAAATTGGCAGAGGTATGTTGCCCAGTGACTGCTTCCTTCAAAGGTTGGAGCTTTGACATGAACTGTCCCTACTGCAGGCAAAGTGACTTTCTCTATTAACTTATTTTCTGTGTCTTTTTCTGTCTTTATTATTGGTACAGTCTGTTCACAAAGTTGTTTTGGCTGTATCTTCAGGCACTGCACATCTTCACTTTTAATTTTTTCTCTTATGGTTGCCATTGAGTTTTCTACTGCAGATATTTTATTTGACAGATTCTTCTATGACAGACATTTTTGTAGACATCGATTCTTCAACAATCGAGACAGATTTTTCTATCACTGCTATTTTTAATGTCATTGATTCTTGTACCTCCGATATTTCAGTAACTTGCTTATTAAGCTCACCTCGTAGGAGTCCCAATTCTTTGGTACTGTGTTCTTGCAACTGTTTCTGCATAGCTTCAAAATGAGCTTCCATTTTATATGCTTCCTGCTTACGTTTTTCATCCTGTCGTTTTTCTGCTTCTTCCACCTCCTGTCCGCGCCTTTCCTCTGCTTCCAGCAGGAGGGTTTTCTGTCTCTCTTCTGCTTTCTTTGGATTCTGTCGTCGTCATTCCTCTGTCTGCAACAACAGCGCCTGGAAATTTTCCATCATCTGACTCCCAGCCATTGTTTTCCGATTAATTACGAATTACACTCGTTTTGTACAAAGTGTCCACTGTTAACGGTTCTATCCCACTTTTGACACAACTGTTATGACGGTCTACTGATCGTCGTATGGTACAGTGGAAAACTAAACACAAGACACCAATTAAGTCACTAATCACTAGCGTTATCACAATGAAACAGTTTGTAATTAACAAGACAGTCTCTTACAACAAATCAAATAAAAATTGTTCACATGCAATAAAAATGTCTACTAATATAAAACACAATTGTATTAAAATTGTCCTGCCCGATTATAAAACACAACACTTCACTAATAACCACTTGAACGCACAGAGTAATCACCTACAATAACTCGAACCACACTGAGATATATCGCAACTCAAACTAACTGAGCGTCCACTGGGTACTTGTATTTATACCCCGCCTAAAATCTAGATTATTCGCTAACTGCTTGTTAAGAATGCTACTAGAAAACACGAGAGTATAATTGGTTGCGGCCTTGCACACAGCAGGCGTGGACCGGTGAGTCCCGGAACTCATGTCGAGAATTACGTTCGCCATAACATTACAGCCATATTCCACTGGATCGTTTGAGAAACATGTAGACTGTTCTGTAACGTCGTAAGAGTATCATTATCGTACGTTTTCAGTTGTGTTTCTACCTGGCAGTTTCACTGTGTCCTTACAGCTGACATCAGCTGTGTCTTGCCTTTCAGTAATTTCTGGGCCAGTTGTTTGATCCTTTACACTAATATTTTCAGTTGTGTACCATATCCATAAATAATTATATTTTGTAAGTCATCATTTATTGTATAGTGAACACATTAACTGAAACAACTTTAGAATCTTCAGTATTTTTGATCTGGTTTCTGATATAGAAATGATGTCAGTAACAAAATCGCTTGTAACTTGTTTCTTTTGGGCATTGTAATTTTCAGTGCCATTGTATTTTTTTTTTATGGCAGTGTTAGTGGAATAGAGAAAAATACAAAATTATATATGAATGGGAAATAATGACCTTAATTGTGATAACAATCATGGCTTGAATGTAGTGTATTGGACATACTTGCATTTGGTATTGGGTGCAGTTGATTGGATATAAACTTGTGCACCAATTGAACATTTTCTATTGTAGATGTAATTCTTTTTTTTTTTAATACTGCATATACAAACATATTAATGGTTTCCGACTAGATCCTTTAATTATCTAAAACGTTACTAGAACAACTACTTTTCATTACACCATTTGCACATAACTCTTAGTAAATTGGTTTTTGTACATTACATGAGGCCTGTGCAGAAAGTATACAGCCATTTTGAATATTATGGAGACTGGATGTGCAACTCCTGTGTAATTCAGTAGCCAGTCAGATGGGGTCTTTTAACACTTGCATAATCATTCATCAGTGTATTGGACTATCCAATTGGCTCTGAGACTGTGTTTTGTAAACATCAGACAGTTCTCTGTGACTGCGTGTTCGTAATGTGTGAATTATTAGATCAGTGAATTTGTATTAAATTTTCTGTAAAACTGAACGTTCATCCTTGGAAACTACCAGAATGATTAAGAAGGCCTTTTTACAGGACTCATTTGTGATATACAGATGAAATTGTGGTACAAATGCTCTTAAAAGTGCTCCCAAGTTCTGGAAGGCCTTCAAGAAGCAGAACATCTAAAATTGTTGACTACAGTAAGTGAAAATAAATTGATAGCTGACAGTACAAAATGTGAAGATCTGTAGATTTCACAGACTTGTGTTTCACACGTGGCTGCAAATTTGGTCCATGG
The DNA here is from genome assembly GCA_034769895.1 of Magicicada septendecula. Classification (NCBI taxonomy): domain Eukaryota; kingdom Metazoa; phylum Arthropoda; class Insecta; order Hemiptera; family Cicadidae; genus Magicicada; species Magicicada septendecula. The sequence continues at coordinate 44,173,177 of CM068376.1, forward strand.
CTACTGTCACAAGAGCAAAAAGAATTGCGTACTGAAGTTGCAAAGATGTGCGACCTGCTAACAGTGAGCCAAATTTCCTCAAAAAGATCATAACTGGCAATGAGTTGTAGGTATATGGTTATGATCCTAAAAGAAACGCCTAATCTTCCACATCTGAAGCAGTGGGTGTGGTGACTGGCTGTTTCATCATGACCCCATTCTTCACATCTTGTACAAAACATAAGATTACACAGATGTCACATCCCCTCCCCATAGTCCAGAATTGGCTACTGTTGCTTTTGGCTTTTCCCAAAGCTAAAATCACCTTTGAAGGGAACTAGATTTCAGGTCATAAACAAAATTAAGGAAAGAGTGACAAGACAGGCGGCTGATGGAGATTACAAAAGAGGATTTCACAGATTGTTTCGAAAAATGGAAGAGATGTTGTGATAAGTGTGTGAGGTCAAAATGGGACTTCTTTGAAGGAGACTGAGGTGAAATTGTATTATGTACATTATTTATGTTTTAATAATAAGTGGCTGCACTTATTAGTCTTCTTCTTGTGATACTTCCTCACTGTTCTGGTGTCTTGCCATTCGTAACACTTGCTGTAGTTCATTATCTCGGACACCATCAATAAATGTCTGCATCGCAAACCTCGTTCGAAAGTCTTCTGGTGCTTCAGGGTAGGCCAGTCTAATTAGTCTGTCGATACTTGCTTCAAACTCTTGAAGGCTCTCCCCAGAATGCTGTCGCCTTGCTCTCAACTGGGTGCAGTACACATCTCGCAAATGTTTATCACCATACCATAATTGCAGAGCTTTTATCAATTCAGCATAGATGTTTTGGCTGTCAGTTAGTTCTGGCATTCAGGTGTTGGCTGTAGTAGTTCTGCCACGGGTCCTTTTAATGCGAGAACGAGTGAAACTGCCTTGTCTTTCTCCATCCAATTATTTGCGTATGCAGAAGCTTTAAATTGGCAGAGGTATGTTGCCCAGTGACTGCTTCCTTCAAAGGTTGGAGCTTTGACATGAACTGTCCCTACTGCAGGCAAAGTGACTTTCTCTATTAACTTATTTTCTGTGTCTTTTTCTGTCTTTATTATTGGTACAGTCTGTTCACAAAGTTGTTTTGGCTGTATCTTCAGGCACTGCACATCTTCACTTTTAATTTGTTCTCTTATGGTTGCCATTGAGTTTTCTACTGCAGATATTTTATTTGACAGATTCTTCTATGACGGACATTTTTGTAGACATCGATTCTTCAACAATCGAGACAGATTTTTCTATCACTGCTATTTTTAATGTCATTGATTCTTGTACCTCCGATATTTCAGTAACTTGCTTATTAAGCTCACCTCGTAGGAGTCCCAATTCTTTGGTACTGTGTTCTTGCAACTGTTTCTGCATAGCTTCAAAATGAGCTTCCATTTTATATGCTTCCTGCTTACGTTTTTCATCCTGTCGTTTTTCTGCTTCTTCCACCTCCTGTCCGCGCCTTTCCTCTGCTTCCAGCAGGAGGGTTTTCTGTCTCTCTTCTGCTTTCTTTGGATTCTGTCGTCGTCATTCCTCTGTCTGCAACAACAGCGCCTGGAAATTTTCCATCATCTGACTCCCAGCCATTGTTTTCCGATTAATTACGAATTACACTCGTTTTGTACAAAGTGTCCACTGTTAACGGTTCTATCCCACTTTTGACACAACTGTTATGACGGTCTACTGATCGTCGTATGGTACAGTGGAAAACTAAACACAAGACACCAATTAAGTCACTAATCACTAGCGTTATCACAATGAAACAGTTTGTAATTAACAAGACAGTCTCTTACAACAAATCAAATAAAAATTGTTCACATGCAATAAAAATGTCTACTAATATAAAACACAATTGTATTAAAATTGTCCTGCCCGATTATAAAACACAACACTTCACTAATAACCACTTGAACGCACAGAGTAATCACCTACAATAACTCGAACCACACTGAGATATATCGCAACTCAAACTAACTGAGCGTCCACTGGGTACTTGTATTTATACCCCGCCTAAAATCTAGATTATTCGCTAACTGCTTGTTAAGAATGCTACTAGAAAACACGAGAGTATAATTGGTTGCGGCCTTGCACACAGCAGGCGTGGACCGGTGAGTCCCGGAACAATCTCGCAACTCATGTCGAGAATTACGTTCGCCATAACATTACAGCCATATTCCACTGGATCGTTTGAGAAACATGTAGACTGTTCTGTAACGTCGTAAGAGTATCATTATCGTACGTTTTCAGTTGTGTTTCTACCTGGCAGTTTCACTGTGTCCTTACAGCTGACATCAGCTGTGTCTTGCCTTTCAGTAATTTCTGGGCCAGTTGTTTGATCCTTTACACTAATATTTTCAGTTGTGTACCATATCCATAAATAATTATATTTTGTAAGTCATCATTTATTGTATAGTGAACACATTAACTGAAACAACTTTAGAATCTTCAGTATTTTTGATCTGGTTTCTGATATAGAAATGATGTCAGTAACAAAATCGCTTGTAACTTGTTTCTTTTGGGCATTGTAATTTTCAGTGCCATTGTATTTTTTTTTTTATGGCAGTGTTAGTGGAATAGAGAAAAATACAAAATTATATATGAATGGGAAATAATGACCTTAATTGTGATAACAATCATGGCTTGAATGTAGTGTATTGGACATACTTGCATTTGGTATTGGGTGCAGTTGATTGGATATAAACTTGTGCACCAATTGAACATTTTCTATTGTAGATGTAATTCTTTTTTTTTTTAATACTGCATATACAAACATATTAATGGTTTCCGACTAGATCCTTTAATTATCTAAAACGTTACTAGAACAACTACTTTTCATTACACCATTTGCACATAACTCTTAGTAAATTGGTTTTTGTACATTACATGAGGCCTGTGCAGAAAGTATACAGCCATTTTGAATATTATGGAGACTGGATGTGCAACTCCTCTGTAATTCAGTAGCCAGTCAGATGGGGTCTTTTAACACTTGCATAATCATTCATCAGTGTATTGGACTATCCAATTGGCTCTGAGACTGTGTTTTGTAAACATCAGACAGTTCTCTGTGACTGCGTGTTCGTAATGTGTGAATTATTAGATCAGTGAATTTGTATTAAATTTTCTGTAAAACTGAACGTTCATCCTTGGAAACTACCAGAATGATTAAGAAGGCTTTTTTACAGGACTCATTTGTGATATACAGATGAAATTGTGGTACAAATGCTCTTAAAAGTGCTCCCAAGTTCTGGAAGGCCTTCAAGAAGCAGAACATCTAAAATTGTTGACTACAGTAAGTGAAAATAAATTGATAGCTGACAGTACAAAATGTGAAGATCTGTAGATTTCACAGACTTGTGTTTCACACGTGGCTGCAAATTTGGTCCATGGCTACTGTCACAAGAGCAAAAAGAATTGCGTACTGAAGTTGCAAAGATGTGCGACCTGCTAACAGTGAGCCAAATTTCCTCAAAAAGATCATAACTGGCAATGAGTTGTAGGTATATGGTTATGATCCTAAAAGAAACGCCTAATCTTCCACATCTGAAGCAGTGGGTGTGGTGACTGGCTGTTTCATCATGACCCCATTCTTCACATCTTGTACAAAACATAAGATTACACAGATGTCACATCCCCTCCCCATAGTCCAGAATTGGCTACTGTTGCTTTTGGCTTTTCCCAAAGCTAAAATCACCTTTGAAGGGAACTAGATTTCAGGTCATAAACAAAATTAAGGAAAGAGTGACAAGACAGGCGGCTGATGGAGATTACAAAAGAGGATTTCACAGATTGTTTCGAAAAATGGAAGAGATGTTGTGATAAGTGTGTGAGGTCAAAATGGGACTTCTTTGAAGGAGACTGAGGTGAAATTGTATTATGTACATTATTTATGTTTTAATAATAAGTGGCTGGATACTGTCTAGACAGATCTTGGTTTGTATTTGATTATTATTAAAATTTATTTTCCTGTATGTAGAACCTCCATTGTGATACTGGTGGTATTGTGTTGTTTTAGGGAGTGTTCTACTATTTTACATACACGGAACTGGTCAGGCGAAAGTCACAAAATTCATTTGAAAGTGGAGTCCGAATGGGAGTTGGAACATTTAACTTGGTATGTTTAAGAATATTACAAATTTGTTTTTAAAAAAATGTAGTTATTGGAGAAACACTGTGTTATATACATGTCTGTATGTCGTCGTTCATACAGTGACTTATGTTAAATAAATTCAAAGTCCAGACATTGATTCCGCATGTCCATTTTTGTTTTTATGTCTGATTACTACTGCTTTTGGTGTCAGCGCTATTAAATTTCATAATACCACTGTTCTGTGATAAATATGTAAAACAATTATTTTATTCATTTATGTTATACATTTCTCTACTGTAATTTACAAATTACTAATGTCTTTTAAGTATATAGGTTACATCCTACATGTCGTGGCTAGCGTCTCCCGAGCGGTAAGGAGGCTTCCATGTATCATACGATACCTTTTAAGTGATAGTGGTGGCTTGTAGGTGTTACAGACAAATGAAACGCAAATCTAAGATTAATAATTCTTAAGTTTATTGAATCCTTAACTTCTGTATTTTCTAGTACATTTGTCTCTACTTCAAATTCAAATAATTAATCAATCTTAACATAATATCTTTGTGAAAAGTTATTTGGATCTCTAGATCAATGCAATACATATATATATAAACTCTACATAAATTCAATATTTAAATAATTCAGTTAAATCGTTTCAAGATTAAGATGTGAACGTACTTGTTCAAAATAATATTCAAATATATAATTAAATAGATAATAAGGTAAAATAATATAATATTTCTTTTAGATTGTTGTTTAATTTTTGATATTGATAATTTTGTTATGTCTCTCTTATTGTCTCTTTAATAGAACAAATTAATATACATTGTGATATAATGAGATATTTTATAGTCTTTATAGATCTTTAAAGTCTCTCTCTCTTTGTATTTAAATTTACAATAATTTTGATTACGCCTTAGTCCTACCTCCCTCTCTGTTTAGAAGTGCCATTCTGTGATATGAGCTGTGACTGAAGAGCAGTTGGCACGATTCGCGTACCTAACTTTATATTCAGTTAAATCTTATAGAAATTGAATAGTTATACTTCAAAAATATAAAACTTGTAGATTCACAGTAGTTGAAGACGAAAGCGAAAATTTACAGGACACACGGCTGTGTCGCCCCGGACCACTCGACAGACCAAATGATGATGGCTTGGGCCTCTAGGAGTTTTTATAGTTTCAAAAGGCTTCATCCACGTAACTGGGCTACTCCCTTGCGTCGGCCAATCAGAGCTTAGATTGCCACGCGCGGTACAAATCCTTGAAAGTCTTCAAAACAGGATATTGGCGGTTATTTTGCAACCACGAAATAATGATTAATTATTTACTCGTCACTCAAATAGATGTTAGGGAATTTTCCATTTCATGCTGTGCGAAACTCGATTCCTTTGTATGTGAATACTTTTAATATATACGCAAATTACTTTTGGCACGTCTTAACAAAAATAAAAAGTAGGGTCAGACAATTGTGAATGACCGATTTGATGGTCGAGGAACATACAACTAATGAATACGTCCAACGAGAAGATAAAAGATATTAATTAAAATAGAGTTAATTTGATCGATTTAAACAATTCAAAATGTGATTAATGATGTGAATAAACAATTTCTTTGTCATATGTGAGACAGAGTATGGCCTTGTCAAATATAGACATTAATTACATAATCAAATGAAATATGTGTCTATGTAATGAGACTCTTGGCAAAATTAACATATAGAGTACTTCAATTCAATAATGTCCAGGTCATATTGTAAAGAGGAACCACAATTAAGATAAAATTGAGGATAAATGTGTTGACATCTTGAGGGGAAGAGTTGGATACTACTGTCCATACTCTTAGCTCAGGATCTCGTGGTCGCCAGTCCACGTACTCACCTTGTGTGACAAATGTAAGAGAGAGAACTGTATTGGTGACCCCCTGGGGGATATCGTGGCACTACATACATATAAGGACTGTCATAATTCTGTTTGACTTGTGGTTTGTTGGTTATGTAATTCCTGAAGCTCAGACTTAAGCCCCTTTAGTGTACAAATTTTGTGATATTCCTATATATGTGCTTATCACAGACAGCCATGTAAACAGAGGATTCAAGGATTCATGCAGTATAGTGAGGAAGAAAAGCAGATTGAGGTAAAAACAGTATGTGTAATGGCAAAATTAATCATTTATTAAAGCTAAAGCAGTTTGCTAGAAGCATAGAACTAGACTTTTTAAGCTGATATTCAGACTACATGGATGTTAATGTAGTTATAGAAGACACTAAAGTGATGGGAAGGGGAAAATGATAAGAAGAAATATTAAGAGGAAGGAAGATGGAATGTGGGTATGTTACAACAACAAACGGTGGTGTACACCACAATAGACATGGTTATTGGAGCAAGAACATTGCAGTGGAGGGTAGTGTGGAGGGCCGGATGTTATCAGAAACTGGTAAATTAAAATTAGGAATAGAAAATAATTTGGAAAAATTATAAAACTTTGGACCTAAGTGGTCTGTAATTAAAACTGTTTAAATTATAAAATCCCATTTGTATGTAGGATATAAATGTATAAGTACAGTAGAACCTCGTTAACCCGGATCAACTGGGGCCGGGGCCGATCCGAGTTAACGAAAATCCGGGTTATCCAGAGAATGAGGGAAAACTATAAAAAAGAACATGTACTTACCAAAAATATTTTTAATGAAGTTTAAAAATTATTATCGGCACACTTTCACCTAAAAACACATAATATGTATTTACGCTGTACACAATATAGGTACAAACTAGTCGGTAGTAAAAAAGGCAGTGAGCTTTTGCTGCCTCAGTTTTGTGTATCGCTTACGAGCAGCGCGATCTCGCATCCGCTTTAACATTAGAAGCTCGTTTGGCGATGTTTCGGCTTGACTCTCGAAATAAACCATCAATTTATCTATGTTTGCTACTGCTTCTGCGTGGGTCATAACCACAGCTGGTTCATCAACACTGTCTGAATCCTCTTCATTTTCATTTTCTGTAACACTGCATGATGCAAATAATTTCTTCCTCTGTGATCGCTTTATAACCTCCGTCATTGTCAATTTGCAACCAATTGTCAATGTCTTCTTCATCAACATCAGAACAGCCATCGATATTTTTAAAAATTTCTATAAAATCTTCTTCCACACTTGTTTCTTCTTCTTCTTCTTCTTCTTCTTCTTCTTCTTCTTCTTCTTCTTCTTCTTCTTCTTCTTCTTCTTCTTCTTCTTCTCTTCTTCTTCTTCTTCTTCTTCTTCTTCTTCTTCTTCTTCTTCTTCTTCTTCTTCTTCTTCTTCTTCTTCTTCTTCTTCTTCTTCTTCTTCTTCTTCTTCTTCTTCTTCTTCTTCTTCTTCTTCTTCTTCTTCTTCTTCTTCTTCTTCTTCTTCTTCTTCTTCTTCTTCTTCTTCTTCCTTCTTCTTCTTCTTCTTCTTCTTCTTCTTCTTCTTCTTCTTCTTCTTCTTCTTCTTCTTCCTTCTTCTTCTTCTTCTTCTTCTTCTTCTTCTTCTTCTTCTTCTTTTCTTCTTCTTCTTCTTCTTCTTCTTCTTCTTCTTCTTCTTCTTCTTCTTCTTCTTCTTCTTCTTTCTTCTCTCTCTTCTTCTTCTTCTTCTTCTTCTTCTTCTTTCTATTGTATTGTTTTCTGGCAAGTCACACACACCAGGCCACAACTTTTTCCATGACTTTATCAAAGTTTCTCTTCCAACCTGGTCCCAAGCTTCCGCAATCATATAAATAACAGTCTTTACGTTAAAAGATTTCAGCACCTCTACCACACCATGCTCTCCTTCGTCCTCTACCAGTTGACTTAGCATTTGCCTTTTGTACACTTTTTTTATTTTTTCTAGATTTTAGGTGGTAAAAACTTCACTGAAATGTCATCTTTGACTAGTTCATTGACAGACGGATGCGAAGGCGCATTGTCAATCAGCAAAACCGCCTTGTTGGGAAGGCCACAGTTCTTCAAATATTTTTTTACTGATGGCACAAAATTCTCGAAAAACCATTGTTTGAAAATGTCACTAACCACCCAAGCACTTTTTTGTGAGCTGTAAACGACAGCAATGAGCCTCGTTTCACATTTTTCAATCCACGGGGGTTTTTAGATTTCTCTATTATAAGGAGAGGAATTCTGTGCTTTCCTGACGCATTACTGCAAGACATTATGGTGAGGCGGTCTTTCCCTTTTTTATACCCTTTCGCTGAATCTCCTAATTTTGAGCCTAGCATTTTACTCGGCAACATACGGTAAAATAAACCGGATTCATCGGCATTGTAAACTTGATCTGCAGTCAGTTCTTCCTTATTAATAAAGTCTTCAAACTCTTTTTTAAAAATTTCTGCTGCTTCAACATCACCTGACAAGCTTTATCCAGTGATTGTAAGTTGACGCACTCCATGCCGTTTTTTCCATCTGTCCAACCACCCCTGGCTAGCTGTAAAACTCGGGTCTCCATGGGGCAACTGTTTGTTCAAACTCAATGCTTTTCTGTTGGATGATGGGTCCAGAAATCGGCAAACCACGTTCTCTTTCAGCACAAAACCAGACAAACAATGCTTCATCCAGAGTTTCTAGTTTAGCAGTTTTGCTTTACACCGATTATCCAAACTGTCCTTAGAAATCATTTTGAAACAAAAGTCTTCAATGCGTTTTCTGTTCTTTTTCCAATCAGATACGGTTGATGTTCCTACTCCAAACTCAGCAGCAATGTTCTTTAATGATTCTCCCTTATCAATTCTTGTCAATGCTTCCATCCTTTTTTTCATAGTCACAACAATGTTTTTACGTTTCGTTGCCATCGCGAACAACGGGCTAATGAAACAGCACAACGATACTGTACCTCGACAGTGACACTAGGACAACACGCGAACACTACCGAGATTGCAGCGCAACTGAGGAATGTTGTTTCTAGGTCAATGTCAAGTGCGAGGCATGGGGAGGGGAGGAGAGGGTTGAGTCACCAGTTTGCTGCGTAGCAACAGCAGGTGGGGTGAGTGCAATGAACTCGCCCCGCTGGAGGCGTGGGGAGGGGAAGGAGATGGTTGGCAGGTGGGGTGAGTGCAATGAACTCGCCCGCTGGCAAGTGAATTCGAGTAATGTACCTACTGAGAATAGCGATTTATCGTCTGTAAAACAAGTCTTCATTTACTACGCTAAACAACATAATTTTTTGTTTCCAAAACTGGTCCTGGTTAAAGAGGTCCGGGTTAACGAGGTTCTACTGTATACATGTTTGTCATGACTGTGGGGACCAGTAAATTTTCACTTTTTTCCCATCATTGTTCTAGTCACATGGTAATTTTATCATGTTTTCAAAAAATGAGTTATTGGACAGTAAGAAATGTTACTTTTCAAGTTCATAGCTTCAATTTTTTTGTGCCCATAACTTTCTGAAGGCAACAGCTGTCTTAACTCTGTTAGTATATCATTGAATTGTTGGTTACAAAAGTATAGAATACCACATTCCATTAACAAAAGTTTGCTAATTAAATATTATAATGGTTACTTGCATTGATTGAGTCAGATCGTGTAGTTTTTTATACATTGCCACCCATTGTAGATGTTAATCAAATTTAGCTAATAAACTATTTCACATGTAGGAGAATCAGCTTGTCACATTATTGGACAAATATGTCCACCAGTTGAGTCAGGTCAATATTAGTATATTAGTAACCAAAATAAGTCAGAAATACTAAAAAAATAAGTCAGAAAAAATGAAAAATAAGGATAAGGAAGAAAATGATGTGTTGTTTGTGGTTGTGAGTAGGGATATAGAAATGTGTAAATACCATTGTAAATTATATTAAGTTAAATCAAAAACTGAATATATGTATATATATTTATTATAACACTACAAAGTAATGATGTTGGGTGTAATTGTAATAACAAGAATGCGTAATATTTTCTAAATCTTTACATTATTTATTTAGCAACCTCTTTACTTACTTCGGCAATACAAAAATTCATTATTCATTGCTTATGCGATCTTATGTATGTGTCTCTGGTAAATAATTTATATCTAAACAGGTTATACATAAATCTTATTATCTAATCTTATTTATACTATTTCTGCTCTCAGCTTACTCATTTAGTGTAGCCATCTTTGCAATTGCTTATCGATTTTTTTCAACAAAATCTACTTTTATTTCAATTTCTTTAATCTTACTTGGCTTTAATTCTTTTCTACTGGATATGCATTTCTCTTTTATCAATTAAAGACTTTACTAATTATTTTAATTTACCTCAATTTAAAAATCAAACATTGCTCTCTCATAGCATTTACGTTATTCCAATATTAATTGCTATACATGAGACATTATTCTAAATGAACAATTTAGACTTTACATTACTATGTACAATTTAAATTCAGTTAGCAACAGTTTTGAAT